>OU426922.1:12091311-12334362 GCA_911387795.2 Apamea monoglypha
CCCCCGCGCTTCTGTTATACGCGACTAATGAGAACGCTTACGACCCCACTGACTAACCAGTCCGTCGCCACCGGTAGTTATTCGTTTATCAGTTATCACAACGAGGCATTTTTCCATTTGAAGATCCATGCGAAGACCCTCCATAGTATTCCACATTGCGCACCCACGGTTATAGTGGTGGGGCAGAGGGGCATGAACTATTGAAAAACATCGAAAGAGCTGCAGTAAAATGACAGCTTATATGCTACAATTTTTTAGGGTTCCGTAGTCAACAAGGAACCCTTATAATTTCGCCATGTCCGTCTGTCCGTCCGTCCGTAGCTTAGCTCAGAGACTCTTCGTACTAGAAAGATATAATTGGTATGGATATACATATTACTCGTAATCAAGCCGACAAACTGGTAAAATAAAATCATGATTTTTTTTTTGAGGATTTTGTGTTTTGCAAATAACCCTGTATAGTAAACGTTTTCCTAGTGAAAACTTTACTTTATTAAAAAAATATATTTCGTACATCGACAAAGTAGACTTTTTTAGAGTGAAAAATGAAACAAAATGATTTAAAGTAAACTATGATGTTCACGCTGATTTGAAACAACAACATATATTTTTATCCGATCAATACAAGGAATATTTGATTGTTTACGGTTAAATCAAAATTGGTCAATTTCGAATATCTAATTTAAAACCATATTTAATCGCGTTTTAATCACGTCACTAATAGAGATAGTGTGGCAACATTTTTTAACGAAATGGCAGTAAGAAGTGTCATTTTAGTGTAATTTTACTGCACAGAGTACCTACATTTTTTACTGCAGCTAATAATTAAAATTAAAAGTTCGACCATAAGTCGATTTCCCCTGCTTCGAAAATAAAGTACTCTTAAAGCAAAATGCGAAGCACATTCAGTTATAAATAAAATCATATTTATTTTAGTAGGTACTAAAATCGTCTTTTACGTGTATACCGAACAAAACGTACGAGGCTTATATAAATTCAAGATGGTACGTATTTATCATTACGATTGTGTCATATTAGTACGATTATAATCTGCAACGCTATAACGCTCATTTAGCTACCAGAGACAGTCGCCAAAACCAAGCCTACCGCACTGTTTGCGAATCGGGATCTAAATCTGGGCCATAAGTTAACCACGCAGCCGACACAGCAACCACAATATCTACAAAGTAACAAGTACAACAGCAAACAAAGCACTGCCTGGAAGGTGTAATCATTACCCTCCCTTTCCCATAAGTCGGACAAAAAGGTAAGAAACTCCCCCCGGTTCATAATAGTCACAAAGATTTACTTCTTGTTAACTTTTCCGTTAGATAAACTTGGCCTCTTTATATTAAATTATTCAGAAACTTGTGTGGAACAAAAGATAAAGATTTTTGGAAGTGCTAATTGATTAATATTAAAATTCACGAACTTTTATTTATGTTTCGGAAAAAAACATCATTTTGGAGTATTGTTCCGCTCAAACGGAGGGTCGGGCGACTTAAAAGTCGCGAAGTTTGTTTGATGAAACATAAATTACGTTATCTTGTTTGAAAAGCAATGTATCTACCTGTTGGCAGAAAATAGACAGCTGCACAGAGGGCTGGCTCCATATCCTACCACAAAATAGTATAAATAATAATAATATTTCCTTAGTATCCACAACTAGCGAAAATACTCGTAGGCGCACGCATTCACCGTATACGTACTGCGATCTCAAACTGTCAGTCGAATGCTAGTTGCGATTTTTCAAGGGCGCTTGCACTCACTCGTAGTTGCGGGTTCAGGCCTCGAGCGGTCGTCCTCAGGGACAATTGTGGCAATAAGTCCATTCTTTGAGGAGTGGCTGGAGAGGCGCCACCGCGCCCACACCTTCCGCCTAACGCAGGTCCTCACCGGACACGGTTGCTTCGGGAAGTTCCTGTTCAGGATAAGGCAGGAGGAAACGCTAGGGTTTCACCACCGTGTGGATCGCCCGGAGGATACGTTGGAGCATACCGTGGAGGTCTGCCCGACTTGAGCGGAGCACCGCGACCGGCGATCTCTCGCATCCGGCCCTGGTCCAGGCCATGGTACGGAGCGAAAGTGCATGGGAAGCCGTCACCTCCTTCTGCGAAATAGTAATGCTCGCGAAGGAGGAGGCGGAACGCGTGAGGGAGAGGCAATCTCTGCGCCCTCACGCCCCTCGTCGCCGCAGGAGACGCCCTGGGCGTCGAGAATCGAGAGCCGATTCTCGGCCACTGTAGGCGCGGACTTGTGGACGACGAGCACTGGGTGACGAGCTCGCCGTCCGGCAAGAACCAGGCCCGGGTCGACGACGGCGCGTTGTGTTCCACGTGCGCCTCAAAGAGACGTTAGCACAAAGTGTCGGGGTCCGCTAGGGACCTGCCAGAGTCGCGGGTTGTTCGAAAGAGATACCGTGGCCCCTGGCACAGGCAACTGAAGGAACACGGGTGGGTTTTAGTCAGTAAAAGTCTGACACGCCTCGAGCGGTGCAACTAGCGACGCGACTTGTGTCAAGCGATACTGGCGCGCGTTGCTTTTTTTGTCCGTCGCCCCGCGAATCGCATTGCCGACTCACGGTGACTCGTAGCACGCTCTATGCGAGTTCTTTCATTTGTTTTCTCCACAATAGCTGTCGCAAGACGCGCGTCGCTTAAGCGTGTAGCTAGTGTCCACGGGGTATCTTTTGCGTTTTCAGAAGAAACGAAGAACGAGCTTCTTTCGTTGTAAGAAGCTGTTTGCACTATACCTCTCTATTTTGTCGTTTCGTTCGCTGTTTTGTTGGTGTATTTCGGTTACTTACAAGATTCTCGTATCGAATTTGTATGTAATGTTTAATTTACTTGCTAATGGCCGCGGCTTCGCCTGCGTAGTGGTTGGAAATTGTGCCACGGAAACGTACTACCGGGATAAAATGTATCCGACTAAAACACCAAAAGGTAAAAAAAAAACTCGATATAGTCAGTCGACCTTCAAAAGTATTGAGTTTTACAAATATCTAATACATTTTAACAAAACCTCATACCTAACTCCATTGAAACACAAACTCGAAATACCTAATGTTATAGGAAATAAAAATACGAAAAAAATGATGGAGATGGTAAATAAAAAACCGGCCAAGTGCATGTCGAACCACGCACAGTGAAGGGTTCCGTAATTGGGATGAATATTTATGCATGCATGGTAATGATTTTGATCGACCGTAAAAATAAGTTTGTAGGTATTCAGATTTTCTCGACAAACTCCTCCTTTACTGTCGGTTAAAACAGAGAAATAAAACCGAAATGAGTGGATATAATATTGAGACATAGCTTGCTGAAGATCAGATAATATATTCTTATCTAATCATTCTACTTAAAACTTATTAATTTCAAACAATCAATTAACACGACCGTTGTAATTGCACATTTAATTTACGAAACTGAAAATATCCCGCAGGAAAACTAAGGAAAATGGATTAACCGAAAATCATAACAGTAAAACGTCGTAATAGCGAGAAATAGGGTCGAACCAAACGATCCAAATTGTAGCATGAATTCGGACAGAGGAGGATATAATTGAATTTTATTATGGTCGTCCTTAACATTATTAACATTGCGGGCTTAGGGTTAGTACCAGCAACGAATTCAGCTGATATCGCTACAGAAAATCTTCAGAAACTACTATTGAGTATCAATATCCACCTGTGACAATGTTTTGTAATTCTGTGTAGGTTCACAACAGCAAAAGGGTCTGGATGCCGATAACCATAGGATTGGTTTATTGTATGACATCGAAGATATGTTTAACCGACTTCAAAAAAGGAGGAGGTTCTCAGTTCGACTGTTTTCTTTTTTTTTTGTTACTTCAGTACTCCGTTATTTATAAGCCGATTTGCAAAATTATTTTTGTATGTGAAAGGATATACTTTCAGATTGGTCCCATAGAAATTTTTATCAAAATCGGTTCAGTAGTTTGGTTTAAACCAAAATTACGGATAAAAATTCAAGTAAATTAAATTGTGTCGTTTGCTTTTCACAACTAAAAAGTGAAAAATAAAAATAACTTTAATTTCGGAAGTCGGTGTCTTTGGTTTTTGTATTTCGTTTTTCACCACCGACTTCCGAAATTAAAGTTATTTTTCACTTTGTAGTGTTTTTATGGAAGTTGGTTGTTTTTTTTTTGTAAAAAGGTTTTTTTAAGTAACACTTGTAAGTAGTATCGCTATTGTCCCTTATTGTTGACTGCCTCATTGCACTAGTAGTCACAAGCGCTACTGCAAAGCATTAGGACCTGGGTTCGATTTGCAGGTTGGTAAAGTGTTATTAAGTTTTTGCCAACATTGCCATACAACGTGGCAATGCTGGCAGCATTTTCCGCACGTTTCCTATTGACAGCGATGCGGACGAATTATTTAAAGCCCTTTGATTATTTCCCCTCCTTTTTGTATGCCTGTACATAATTATTATTTAAAAAATGTTAGCTTTTTAAATTATATAATTATTTCATAGGTAAATGTTAGCTTTTTAAATTATATAATTATTTCATAGGTAAATGTTAGCTTTTTAAATTATATAATTATTTCGTAGGTAACCTAACAAAAAGATCACATATAATTGATAAAATTACATTGGTACGTGCCCGAATTTGAAGCCACAACCTCCTGTAAGACAGCATGAGAGGCCGAGGCTTAACCACTGGGCCACAACTGGGCCTTAACACTTTAATTAAAATATTTAATTAGAAAACGCTAACTGTTATTCTTATTATATAGCCAATCATGTTCTTTAGTCTGCTATGTCGAACTCAGCCTTCAGTACCTATCAAATTAAAATACAGGCTGGCAGGGATATCGACGCCCAACCTGTTACCATGGATTCAGTACATTATTTCTGAACCCCAGTTAAAATTATTCGTCGGTTATATGCCTGTACTAAGAGTCTCCTATGACAGGCTTTTTCTTTGCTTAAAAAGAGGCTCCAATCATCACCTTGTTGTTCTGTTTTCGTTATGAAATAAATTATTTTAAATTAATTTTAATTTAATACATTAAAAAAAATGCTGCTCCATACATTTTGACCCCGTAGATATTGCACTTTTTTTTCAAACAGCAATGTTTTTTTGATAATCGACGAAAAATGTCTACGCTAGGATCATGTGCTGAATTCATGTGGTTATAATGGGCGCGTCGAGGTCCCTATACTGCCACACTGTGTACTGTTAAGATATGTAAAGAAATGGTTTGCAGGGGCTTGTTAACATTAAATTACTAAATCAAACTGCCCAGCCTATTCCAAAGTTACTGGGTAACATGGTAACCATTGGTAAAACTGATTATCAGACTTTCGGATTTCTGATTAGGTACCCTTAACGATTCACAAGAATCTACGAAGGACGAGGGTTCTCGATATGTTATGAATGGTTATCCATCTACGGATCGACCTAGCAAGTGTAGCTTAACATTTGATCGACCAGTTCGGCTGGAATTATTTAGCCATGAACGTTAAACGACCACAAAAACATAAATACCAACTGGCTGCTAAGTGCTAGGACTAAGAATAATTTTGCGGTTTTCAAACGTTATCCTGAGGTCGCGAGATGTTCAAATATCGTATGTTTATATGGAAGTCGATTGTTTTTTTCGTAAAACGTTTTTATTTTTCGCTTTTCAGCCGAAAAATACCATTACTAGCCATGTAAACAACTTTGACACGAGTAGGAATGAAAATAAAGTGGAATTAAGTACGCGTTATTGAAGTTTACTCAAAACCTACCCAAGCAAGGACAACCGGGTGAGCTGCTTTGCCAAATGAACAAAAGAATCACGTAAATCGGCTCAGTAGTCACCAGGAAATCTGTGAACATATTTTAAAAAAAATCACCTTTTTTGAAGACGGTTTTTTTAAAATTACTGAAGAGTCTTTATTCCACTCACCGCCGTCCACTGTCCAACCGCTTCCATGAGTGCTAGAACGTGCTTTTAACGTGCTTGAAATATAGTCGAAACTTGCTCAGAAAGTCGAATAGAAGACAAGGATAATTTCGACCTTATAAGCTTACATGAACTTTGCGTTCACTAGTTTAGTTGAACATTTAATTTTTAGGGTTTTCTGTAGCCAAATGGAAAAAAGGGAATCTTATAATAATGCTAACAAAGGATATTTTATTTAAAAAAATTGGTTTAAAAACACTTACACATAGTAAAGAAATAATATTATTTTAAAACTAGATGAGCTTTCGGTTGCAGCGATTGTCGGGTGTATAATTGCACCCGTCTGTCCGTCCGAATGTCACAGCCACTTTACTCGGAGAGGCACTTTAGATATGAAAGGAGATTGCGTAGGTTTTCAGTGGCTAGAAGCCTATCGGTACCGCCCCGCCCAGGGGCTAAATACCGAATATATACTTAGCAAAAAGAGGTTTTCAAATATTCGATTCTTACGTTATTAATATTAACAATAATCTGAAATATATTATAATTTATATCAGCGCCATCTAGCAAATTTCAAAAGAACTTAGTAGTTCATTTGAAATTTACTAGATGGCGCTGATTACTTACTACATTGGGACATAAGCTTTGGTTTCCTAAGAAAGCGGTTCCGAGGAGAATGAGAGACTTTCATGACGGTCATTATAATAATAACGACCGTCATAAAAATCATTTTCCCCAGTATTTGACATTGTCTCAAAACGCTCTGTATTTTGGCAGCCGTTATTGTCATAAGAAACCTAAGCTTTAAGAACATGTAGCGTTCGTTGTGCGGGTGCACTGAAAATGATATATATTTATAAATGAAACCATATTTCCCTTGGTCACGCCATAACTTTTTTTTTTAATAAGTTTACTAATAGGTACTTTGTAGAAGGTTCTTAAGAACCTAAGAGAAAAAATATTAAGAAAGTAGCTTCACGCCAACGAAGTCGCGGGCAGAAGCTAGTAATAAATAAATCTAACGATTCAATTCAATATTGTGGCAGCAAAGGGTTTGAACATGCATTGAATAAGTGGAAAAAGATTTTTAATTGAATTGAAACGTGAAATTAAATGGAATGAATGAATGTTTGTTAATATAAACTTAGAAAGTACACATGAATTGAAAAAGTCACAGGTGCTTGCCCGGATTTGAACCCACAACCTCGTGCACGAGAGGCGAGGTCTTAATCACTGGTCCATCACGACAGTTAAGAGGTGCAAGTAGCTAATATTCAATTTCGATATGTATTCCAGTGAAGCGGAAGGGAGGAATGTGGGCAGGCGGTGCGCAGTGCGTGCATGCCTCGCTACCTCGCGGCGCACGTGCGCAGGCTGCGCCCACGCTCAGCGGCGCCATCGCCAGCCGCCGCCCGCCCAGGTAACAAACAGCGTTTCACACCACCTGCTCGATAGTGTCAAATTATATGCCATGCAAACTTAACATAAAGACTTAAAGTATGACAAAATAGCTCTAGGATCTACATAGCCGGGCAATAATATTGTACTGAATTTTGTTATGACCCGCTGGTCAATAATGTGATTCGAATTTGGAACCTCAACTAAATTGCATGAAAGATTTTACAAAAGAAAAAAATGAAATGCCTAGCGCCCTAGCGCCTAGTGACATTAGATACTGCTTTATTCCTTAGTAAATATCTGCTATTGTGCTATTTTATGATAATTATATATTTTTCTGTTAAATGGTACAGGTTGTCAAAATAACCGATTAGCTACGATTTCCATCTTTAAGTTATTTTTTTTTGCCGTGGGAACCATCTATTTACGGAGATTTCGAATGCCAAAATTCCAACTTTTTTGTCTTTTTTTTTACAATAGCCATTTTAAATGATAAAACTAAAATCTAAAAACTGGAATTCGTTCCCAGTGCCATCCTATACACTAAGGTCAGTCTGGTCCTGGTTTATCGCAATAATAGCAACAGTTTAAAGCTAAAAGCTTTTGCTTAATACTTGAGATAAGCGATTAGTTTCAAATCAATTATTTTTAAAATAACTTGGTGATATTATTTGCAAAACCTGTTGGCCTTTCTCAGATAACCCAAGACCCATGCGTGACCACATTACAAATGGAAGAAACAAGGGACAAAATGTCAGATTGTAAAAAGATTTATAAGGCGCGACCCCGCGATGTTAAAATGCTTTTTTCGAGCTTCCTTGAGCTTGACGTACATTGTATACACTACGATGACTTCAGAATTGTAGTCAAATCTCGACAAACCGTGAGAGAGACCGTTATTGCATTGCACTGCATATATTATGTAAGTTAGGCTGCTAGCCTGCAGGAGCACCCACTGGCTAAAACAAGTTTGCTGGACTTCATACTATCGATGACAAAATGAAGACATTTTATTTTCGCCATTTTGGCGCTGACAGCAACGTGAGCGTCTGTAGAACTAATATTTTGGATTGCGTTTTTTACAAGATGCTCATACTTTCATGATAAAAATGTTCTAAATATGTCATAGTAAACACAAACAAGTCTTAGTCCACGATTTAAACCTAAATCATCAGAGACATACCGAAATAAAACGACGGCCATTTGCGGCAATGTGTCAATTTTAGTTCCTGAGACGATCAAGCGGGGCGCTTTGAATCGGCACAAAAAATAACTGTCATTTCACATACAGGTCAATGAGGAGCACCACTTTCTGTACAGACTTTTTTCTGCAATCATCGCATTTTAACATTGTTGTGCCGAAGCACAATAATGTTAAAATGGTTGACTATCCGAAGATAGTCAACTAGATTACTTCCCGTTCCCGTAACGATTATATCTGTGCAAAGTATTTATTAGACTTCATTCCAAAGAAAATAATTATAACCTTACGACCTATATGTTGGTTTACCATAGCTGCCTTATAAATTGTTTACACCAATTTCTGCTATTTTTCAGGCCGTCTCCTCCGTCACCAACCTTAGTGGCTCAAATCGATTCTTCAGTAGCGTGCCTCTGGTTACTGACGCCTTTGTCAGCTGGGACAGCTGTGGTAGCAGTTCTTGTAGCAGTATCGACCAACAACTGGCTTCACACACAGGAGAATATGCTGAACCCCTTGTACAACGGCACGGGAAGACACGACCTAGTTGCAAAGCAAACCGTGTCCGGGTTATGGAGGATATGCCACACAGATCGTAAGTGTTATTTGACCTTTTCAAAACATCATTGTAATATCTTTAATATATAGGTACAATTCTTCTGTACGTGTGTTTGTCACCTAACTCCCCCTAAACGGCTGGACCGATTTGGATGAAATTGTGTGTGTATATTTCAATGGGTTCCTGGATGGTTTGAAAACTCGATTGGATCCAGTAGGTGGCGCTGCTTTTCCGGGCAGGACGACGTCTGCCGGGTCCGCTAGTATTATTATGCATATAGCTTTTTGCTGCCCATCTAGGTTTTTATTACTTTGTAGCCTTTATACACAGGTCTAACAATAATATAAATCCTAAATAGGAATGTTTAAGGCTCTCCTTGCACTAAGGCGGCGAGCTTCCTTGCCGGATTGCCGCCATGGGATCTGGAGGCAAAAGTCCTCGCCCACATATGGGAGTAGCGAGAGGAGGCAAAACGCCGGGGAGTAACTCCGCTGCCGCGAGAAATCACGGTACAGCGGACAGAGCTCCGGCGGGATCTCATGGCGACATGGAGAGTGCGATTCTCGCAACCCAGTGCTGGGCACGCCACTATTGCGGCGATAAGTCCCCTCTTTGAGGAGTGGCTGGAGAGGCGCCACGGCACCCTCACCTACCGCCTGACGCAGGTCCTCACCGGACACGGTTGTTTCCGGAGGTTCCTGTTCAGGATAAGGCGGGAGGAAACGCCCGGGTGTCACCCACAGAACAGATACTTTTATCTGTACTGTGGTGTCACCACTGTGTGAATCGCCCGGAGGACACGGTGGAGCATATGGTGGAGGTCTGCCCGGCTTGGGCGGAGCATAGCCGCGTCCTTGTGGCGGCGATCTTTCTTGTCCGGCCCTGGTCCAGGCCATGGTACGGAGCGAGAGTGCATGGGAAGCCGTCGCCTCCTTCTGCGAAGCAGTAATGCTCACAAAGGAGGAGGCAGAGCTCGCGCCCCTAGTCGCCGCATGAGACGCCTTGGACGTTGGGAGTCACCAGCCGACTCGCGGTCACTGTAGGCGCGGGCTTGCGGCAAGAACCACGCCCGGGTCGACGGCGCGTTGTGTTCCATGCGCGCCTCAAAGAGATGTCAGCACGAACTGACGGGGTCCGCTAGGGCCAATGCCTGTCAGGGCCGCGGGTTGTTCGAAAGAGATACCGTGGCCCCTGGCAAGGCAACTGATGGAACACGGGTGGGTTTTAGTCAGTAAAAGTCTGACACGCCCTCCCGTTCCGCTCAGAGCGGGAGAAGTCATATGATGATTTCCCATTCAGAAAAAAAAAGGCTCTCCTTGCACCAACATATTTTTTTCACGCACTGAATGTATGATGCGTCACCTACCCCTTTATTTATAAATGTTCCTTAAAGTTAATGAATGATTAGCAACTATTTAACCATACATTTTAACGTTTAAGCGTCTGTTTACTTTAATCAACGTTTATAAATAAACCCGTTAGCCTCTTGAATAAAAACGTAGAACAACACATTAAACGTATCGGCTTGGAATATAGAGCGTGGTAGGTACTTTTTAGTACAATAGGGTAGGAAACTTCCGCGTGTGTCGCGGTCCTACAATGCGTTCCGGTTCCGTCGCGGCACGTGGGAAATGCATTGTCCCACAGTCCAAGCCGGCCCACTTTCGTTCCATTACAAAGTCCGTTGATGCGTCCGTAACTGTGGGACTCCCATTTGAGACTAGTTCATTTCCTTCGTTAAATAACGGGCTTTGTGTGTTATTTTAATGATGCTTTTTATACGGGACCAATCTATGAAGAAGGCCTTATGGTGTTCCGTAGCTACAAGTAGCATCGATGACCTTCAAGTCTGCTAATAATATTGAATCTTTGTTAGAGCGGTCATACATGCATGGCCTGTTGAAGCAGTCATGGCGAACCAATTGCTGCAATATCATAGTGGCCTATATTTGTTTCCTTTGATTGACATACAGGAGACTGCTTGAGAATCCGCAGCTGCTTCAGTCATTTTTACAAACTTTCCGTTTTTCGTCAAAACCCATTTTGACTGAGTTACCGCTTTTTGACTTACGTGGGCAAGGTTGGTCTTAAAGGAACAGTTGTTCATAATAATAAGTGTTACCATTTTTAGGTTTTAATTACATTCTGTATTAATTTAACGAACTTTATGTGTTTCAGCTGGCAGCACTGTGTTTCGGTGTCTCGACATCCCATATTTTCCATTATCGCAATGGCAGCCGGACCCGAGTGACTCTACGAACGCGATACCATGTGAGTTTTGCTTCTAGATGAGTTTCATTTTTTACTAGCGACCCAACCCTGCTTCGTGCGATGCAATGGCGACAGGTCAAAGCATCGAGATTTCTGTCCCTCTTTACGTCGAAAAGGAGGAGGTTCTCAAGTCGAATTGCATATTTTTTTAAATGTGTTTGCTTATTACACAACAAGTCAACAAAGTCTGGGGGACAAGGATATTTAAATATAAGGGTGACTTGTAATTTGACGTATTCGTTCCAGGGTGTGATAATCTGAATAATATGACACACTTAAGCACGCCATAAAGCCTAGGCGAAAATGCATGAGATTCGAGAAAAAACAAATTTCATGTTTTTTTTGAAGATTTCCCAAAATTTATCATTAAATATCACTTTTCTCTAAACTCTCAAATTTTATGGCCATCGTTGCCATTACATTGGGTACATACCTAATACTTAAACCTTTCGATATAACAACATTTTCTAAAACATCAAACAGTAAAATGAAGAAGTTTACTAAATAGATATTTTCAAAAATCATCTACCTAGATGATTTTTGAAAATATCTGTATAAGTACCAAAGGAGATAAGTAACCAATTTAGTTTAATTAAACGAAATTTTATACGAAAACATCCATCGGCTTCTAATTAAACTTCAACTATATCTGACGACCCTGGTTACTTATCTCCTTTGGTGACCGTACGTGAACTTTGAAACCAGCCGATCGATTCTGTAAAAATCTCACCGTGGAAACTTAGGTGAAGTGAGCTTAGAGTGAGCTGTCAATAGTGTTAATCCCCAGCATTAGTTGGAATGACAGCTCACTCCACGTTCACTTCACCTAAGTTTTCACGGTGAGATGGTTACAGAATCGCACTGCAGTTATCTCGAAATTTTAATATCAGCTGTCTAAAGAGGTACAAAAATTCAATAAATATTTAAATGTGCTGATGAAACAGTCGGTAATGCTGGCAAAGGTCGAATTTGCAAATTGATAAGATATTAAAAAATTGTTTGAAAATAGATTA
Organism: Apamea monoglypha; assembly: GCA_911387795.2. NCBI lineage: Eukaryota > Metazoa > Arthropoda > Insecta > Lepidoptera > Noctuidae > Apamea > Apamea monoglypha. The sequence goes on from OU426922.1 coordinate 12,103,668, forward strand.
AATTACCTGATTTATGTTATTACCTTCTCACCACCTAGCTAACATTCCTCTTTTTTTTACATAAAAACAATTTGGGCATAATTAAGTTTTTGATCCGAGTGTCCGATACAATGAAATGATCTTTACATAAAACTGAGTCAAACAGCGTTAAAGAGAAACATTTTACTGGAGCAAAATTTCCTATGCCAAATTAGTTTTTATGAAAAAAGAGCTAATGGTGGTTCCTAAAACAGTTTCACCGTTTCTCCTCAATCAACTCAGCCTATCGCAGTCCACTGTTGGACATAGGCCTCTCTCAGACCGCGCCACAACACCCTGTCCTCCGCCGTCCTCCTCCTGTGTCCATTTCTCCTAATACTTTCGGAAATTCAAATCAGAATTTCCCCATACTGGCAAGAAAAAAAAAAACACAATAAAAAATACTAGCAATTACCAACATAATATAGTGATATTATTTTATTTCGTTATTTATTAGAACACTACACTTCAACACTGCGTACTACATTGATCACAATGCTCGTTATTTCTCTGTACGACCAAAAGCCTCTGCCCTGTGCAGTATTTTCAAAATGATAACGTTAGGTATTGTATGTGTTTCAGACGTGGTGACCCGGTCGGCAGCCCCTCTGCTTCTTGCTGTGTTCGCCCAAGCGGTTGGAGCGCTGTGTTGCGTGTTAGGGCACTGTGTGAAAGGAAGACGGCTTTGCACATTCATTGCGGGCGTCCTCTTTATTATATCGGGTGAGCAAACACTTATAACCTTGTTATGGATTAGAAGTACAATAAGGTACAGTCGCCTGCAGAGAAAACGGGACCCCTCAACGCTCACTTTTGTAAGGCGGGGGGGGGGGTCGTTTTCTCTGCAGGCGTCCGTACCAGTGTCTCAGCGCCAGCGATTAACTAGAAGCGAGTAGAGCTAGAAGCTAAAAACGAGTTGTTTGTTTGACAAAGTTCTGTGAACAGTCAGCGATCATTTATAAAATTATAAAAACAAAACAGAAAAAAAATCTTGAATTGAATTGAATTTATATAATTATGTATCTCTTTTACTGATACGGGGCCTACAAATTTTTGCACGTTTCTTGAGCCAGAAAATAGTCTACAACACAGGACAGCCTGCTGCCTGATGCTAAAACAAAAATCATTATTTTTTACCACGGGTTGGGCTCATGACTGTCCAATAAAAATATTCTGATAGATTTAATTTAAATTTATTAATTCATTAAAAATGGGTTAAGAACCATGAGACAGATCGGTCTAAATAAACAACAGCAATAAGGCTCATTCATATTTTCTTAAAAGGATTTCTAAGTATTTAATTTTATAAAAACTGCTCAATTGTGGTCCCTGTTCTGCCGATCGATTCTGTAACAATGTCACCGTGAAAAGTTAGGTGAATTGAGCTTAGAGTAAGCTGTCAATAGTGTCAGTCCCTAGTATTAGTTGGAATGACAGCACACTCCACGCTCACTTCACCTAAGTTTTCACGGTGAGATGATTACAGAATCGCACTGCTGAAATAGGTTCATTATGTTACACCGAATCACAAGAAACAGAATGACTGAAGGCCCGAATTACCCAATTACTTCTTTGAAAGAAAGAAAGAGAGAAAAAGTATTTATTGCGACTCGTACAGGATTATAAAGTAAACTAAACTAAACACAGTTAAAAATAAAAATAAAACAAATTATATAAAAAAAAGTAACAAAAGGAAAGATCAAACAGAAAGTCCTATACGAGGCCAAAAGGCTCCTATCTCAGTATGAATCTTTCTACTACTCATAGGTAATACGTACTTTTTTATCGATGCATCAAAAATCCCGAATGCTTTAAATCAACGATCGGTGAATCATCATAGGAAAATCATAAAATAGGGAATACGAATAACTAACAGCAATGATGTTCATATACAATGTGGAGACAACACCACGACAATAAATGAAAACACTGGCTATGCATGAAAGTATTTTAGAACTATCAAATAAATCCTAGCATTAAAATTAAAAAACGGCGAGTTAGACTCGCACACGAAGGGTTCCGTTGTTATAGCGGCAATAGAAATATAACCTATACTAAATAACGGTACCTAAACAGTGGTACTCAGTTCCATTTGGTTAGACTAGAAGCCGACCTCAACATGGTTGGGAAAAGGCTAGGCAGATGATGATGAGAAATATAACCTATTATACGAGTTCATATATGAGATACAGCCCGCTGATGAACGGACAGACGGACGGACAGCGGAGGCTTAGTAATACGGTTCTGTTATGGAACCAGAATTAAGAAAAATTAAGATTTTTGATACGTTTAATGTCTGCTTCTTATTATTATTAGACCTAATTGTGCTTCATGCCATAATTTAAAGTGCGTGTTAACACATAGTGCTTCTTCATGCCAAAACTTGTAAGGGGTTATGGTAAAGAACACTCTGACTTCTTCAAACTTACACTTAGAGTCCGTTTCCCGAAAGAAGTCCCGCGGCAATAAGTGGAACTAATTATTATTATATAGTTAGCAAAATTCCTACAACAACTCTCCTACCCCAGACACCTTTCTCTATTTAAGAATGTGCATTTTATTAACCAATAACCAAGCCTGCTACTCGTATATGATGTCGAGATAAATAAATAAATCAATATTTATGATTCCGTCCTACGACAGTGGCGCCGCGTCTACGAGACTTCTTTTGTGAAACGGACTTTACGCAGTTCCTTTTTACAATTTCTTTGGGCAAAAGCTTCTTTAGTACAACTTCGTTCAAGCATTGGCATAAAGAACGATTTCTAAAAAAGAGTTTAAACTTCTTAAAATACGGGGAATTTATATCGTTAAGCTAAATAATACCAGACACATTTCACATTACAATAGATACAATATCAAATGTTGGGGGACAACGATCCCGTTGTTACCTACCTATTTTCACTGTGTTGGTTTGTAGGACCATATTTTAATTACTCATCTAATTGTTCATCCATTAATGTAAAAATTATTTCATTTCAGGTTTAATAATGCTGACTGGAATCGTCATGTACATATCCGTCTTCAAATCACAAGTAGGCCACAAATTACGCTACATGACTTATTTTGAAGCACCCAGAATGTCATATAGTTACGGGTACTCATTTGGCCTATACATCAGTGGCTTCGTGGCTGCCGAGTTAGCAGGGACCTCGGCTATATTCCTATTTCTTCAGTGGTACCAGAAAGATTGGATAACAGAGCTAACTGAAAAAGCCAAAGCTGATTGCCGTGCGTGGGATCGTGAGTATGCCTTCACAGAATTCAGAGAGCGAGATTCCACACTACTAGAAAGGCGAATGATGAAAAGGGACACATACCCCCCTTCGGGATCTTCAGCTGCAACACCACGAGAGCGAAGGCGCTTCGTGTTCGACGGCGATGAAATGCCACATTGTTCAATACACAATAAAAATAGGAGAATAAATTTAAGTTCAGCATCATTAAAGGATTTGTCATCGTCAACGCTGTACGGGTTTCCGGCGGCGCCGCGACCGACGGCCTGCGACAATTACTTTGAAGAATTCAAAGAGGTGCCTCAAAGCGCTAATACCTTGAGTGGATTAAGGAGTGCGTCGATATTTCAGTCGCAGGCGTCGGTGGCAAGCGGCCGATTTCTAGATACTTCGGCGGTGGAGCCGCCGCCATCACGGGAAGAAGAAATGGTGACTTTCGGTGCGGGCGCAAGAGGGGGTGAAGGACAGCCGCAGCCACCGCGCCACGATCGTGCCGTGGGCACCGACCCTTACCGTAGAACGACGCCCGTCTGATCCAAGAACTTGGGTTTCCCACCCCGAATATAAAGCATATCGAGAAGTGATAAGTGACGATTTTATTCACGTGCTACGTACTAAATAGTTAATGGTCGTACCTAGCTGGATACAGTTAAGAAGTGTCTTTCGAATTTATGAACGTATAATAGGGGCATACGTGACTTGTGTTATGAAATTTTTAATTGTTATAATTCCTTAAATAAACACTGCCATTTGTCTATGTACTTTTTTATGTATATCTAAATGGTATAAAAAATAGATGTTAGTAATATTTAAGAGACAGGTAAACTCCAAAAGGCAACAGCGTTTGACCGATTACCATGAAAATTGGCATATAAGTTACGTATAAGTAGGTTTTTTTTTTTCATGGAGAAAGTTTATAAATAGGTCTTTTTTTATTCCGACCTCACGCGGGCGTAGCCGCGAGCAAAAGCTAGTTAAATATAAAAACCAATAAAAAGTTGTCATGTTTGGTCCACTCGGCCAAAAATGAGATAGAATAAAAGGTGATTTTTTTTTAAAATTATGTTCACTATAATATGTAATGAATTTCGTACTAAGATCATTTAAACAGGGTATCTAATAAATACACGGCCATGGAATTTGTATGTATTATTTTTTAGCACGATATACTGCGCGGGGTTAGTCACAAAACCCAAAAAGCATTTATTTCAATTAAACATGCACTTTTGTCTTGTCAAAGGAGACGTGATTCAGGAAGATGAAGCTATAGTCCTTTCACAGTTACTTTACCTATGACAGCAGCAACTCAATATCAACCCTATAGTGACGAAAATAAAGTTGACTGTCATTCAACAAACTTGCAATGGCAACCACAACCTTATTGCAACGGCTATAAAGATCATTGTGCTTTTGACAGTGATGCTAAATCAGAAGTTTAATAACTGTAAATGAACTACTGCAGTGCGATTCTGTAACCATCTCACCGTGAAAAGTTGGGTGAAGTGAGCGTGGAGTGGACTGCATTCCAACTAATGCTAGGGATTGACACTATTGACATCTCACTCTAAGCTCACTTCACCTAACTTTTCACGGTGAGATTTTTACAGAATCGATCGGCTGTAGTTGCCCATTCGAACGCGTAGCAGGGTCCTACGGAGAAGAACGGGGTAGAAACTCCATGGACAATCTTTTAAATTACAATGTTACTAAATACTGGTTACACCATTCATGTTGAATCTATACATACAGGATCAAAATTAGCTAGCGAAACTCAGTAGGCGCTGTTTTACAAAACCGCTAGTTGTATTACAAAACTGCTAGTTTTTTTACAAAACAGCTCCGTTATGTAAAACAATTGAACAACGTTCAGCTGGATTGTCTTTGTTCTATGTTACGGGTTTGGTGTCCGCACTTAGTCCTTCAGGTGGACCATTGTACGTGGGCCATGGCGGCCGTCGGTGGTTATTCCAACCAGCCTACCTCTCTCCAGAAGCTTATTAAGTCTCTTGGTCTGTTGAGAACATTTGTGTAAGATCTGAGTGTCCCGAGGGTTTCCGACCTAATCTGGGTGACGCCTGTGCACTCAAAGAGCACATGCGCGACGATTTCATCAGCCTCCATGCAGGCTCTGCATGCGGGGCTGTCCGTTATGCCTATCGTGTGAAAATGTTTGTTTAGTGAGCAGTGTCCCGTGATGGCCCCTGTCATCAGGCGCAGGCCTTCCCTATCCAGGCGTTTAATGACTTATTTGCAGTCACAATGAGTTTTCATAAAACTCTGATAACTTTTAATTAATATTATCCTTAAAATCACTGTTTTCACTTTCTTACGACACACAAAGCCACGAGCGACAAAATTTAGAACTAAAATCTACAATCTGACGTTTCATTTCACGTTGTTTTACAAAACCGCTAATCGTTGACCCGCTGTATTGATACATACCTAAATGCAAAACGTTTATGCAATTCTGCGTGTTCAAGTTCAGTACCTATTTATGGAAAAACTGCTGAACGTTGTTCAGTTGTTATAAATAACGGAGTTGTTTTGTAAAACCATGCACTAGCGGTTTTGTAAAACCGCGGATTCTACAATCCGTCTGCGACAGATATACATACTCGTGTAAACACAATAATGTAAATGTAAAAAAACCCAATGACACACATTTTGCCCGAACTGGGAATCGAACCAACCCAGGAACCCCCGAACGCTGAGAAGCCGCGCTTGTGACCACAAGACCAACGGGGCAGTCAGTCCAGGGTGCATATAAAGTAAGTAAAACGTATTTATTTACGTATATGGGTGTATTATACAGCTCTGCCCAACCCTCCAGGAGCAGGCATGATTTTATTTTTATTTTTATTCAAGAGGAACAACAGACAGCTGCAATATAAAACATAGAAACAAGAAAAATGGCGGGACGGATGAGGGAGAGAGCCTCCCGTCCCAGCCGCCGCGGGAGAAGCTCCGGGCGTCGGGAGCCGCGTGACGACTCCCGGCCACCGTAGGCGCGGGCCTGCGGGCGGAGAGCAATGGGTAGCTCACCGTCCGATCAGGACCAGGCCCATGCCGGACGGCGCGTAGGTGTTCCACGCGCGCCTCAAAGAGTTGTCAGCATAATTTGAGGGTCCTCTTAGGGCCGAAGCCTGCCGGGTCAGCGGGATTGTCCGAAAGGGTTACCGCCAGCCCGGAACATAAAGGGCAAAGGAAGGAACATGGGTGGGTTTTAGTCAGTAAGAGTCTGACACTCCCTTCCGCTCCACCCAGAGCGGGAGGGGTCATTTAATGATTTCCCATTCGGAAAAAAAAGGCATGATGTTATGTGTTATTGTAAAATGGTCGATTTAAATGTTTTTCTACAGATTTTTGTGTGTTAAAATTTCAGCCGGAAGACGTCCACTGCTGGACATAAACCTCCATAATGACTGGACCGGTGCTTCTCGCAATTGCATAACACACTTTCAATGGGGTTCCCTCTATCTGGCTGAATCTTGATGCCCCGAAATTTCAATGGCAATCCGAGGGTTTAGAGGATATTCCTAATAATAATAAAATTTGTAAAATTCGTTTGCTTTAAATCTTAAATAATGAAATGATACGATCATTGCATTATTTACGTTTTTGAAAGTGTATTATGCAATTAGTGTGCTGGTTTGGGATGTCACGGGAATCCGCTAGTTGCAAGAAGCACAGGACCAGTCGTTGTGGCGACGCTTGGGGGAGGCCTATGTCCAGCAGTGGGCGCTGTACTGTCAAAATGAAAGACAGGACTAAACTAATATTTATCTTCTGTCCTTTTCTAAATGAAATAGAAAGAAAGAGATGCACTGAACTTAAATTTAGTTTAGTTTGTGAACAAGGGAATCGGAGCCACTGATAAGGAAGCTATTTAAGGACGATTGCCGGTACCAGCCAATTATTTGGATAAAATATAACTTTTCCGTTTCATAATCTAATACATATCTAGCCACAGGTTAGCAGCTGTGGCCCAGTGGTAATGTCCCCAACTTACGGGTTGTAGGTCAGTGTAGGGTGTAAACCCACTCAACCGGGTGCGGTGTAATTTATTTCATCACCGCTGTTCTAAAAACGGTGAAGGAAAACATCGTGAGGAAACCGGCATGTCCTAGAACCAAAACTTCCAAGACATATTATGTATATATATAGTCCCGCGTGGTAGGATGATTATGTTTTAGGCCTTTAGCTCTTGTTAAATACTTATACATATATATATAAGCTAGTTCATCGGAAGCCACTGCTCATTTTATTAAGGTTCTTTGCTTAATAAATTAAAAGAACTTGCAAATGAATCATGTTGCAGTAAGTGTAATCAGGTAAATATTACCACACGGTATATCGGTATATAGCACTAGATTATATCATTTCAAAAATGATGATGAAGAAATGGGGTTTTATATTTTCAATAACTTTATAGCCGATTTTACATGGCAACTAGCGCCCTCTGTCCTCACACGCTGCAAGCGGGCCTCACCACGCTTTTTAGGGCTCCGAAACCCAATGGTAAAAATGGAACCTTTACGGTGAATATCCACAATCGACAATTTTTTTCATTAATAACCGACGAAAAATTTCAACACATTGAGTTCAGGGAGCTTTCCACCAGCTCTTATAGCAGGGCAGAAGTTGAACTGCTCTTCTTTTTTGTACTTGGTCATAAAACTGCAAAAAGCAGTGCAGTTCAACTTCTGCCCTGCTATAAGAGCTGGTGGTAAGCCCCCAGAATCATGTACTGAATTCATGGCCACAGGTTACGCATCGATGTCACCTGCCCTGCCACCCTTTAGTAGTACTGACTTATAATTCCATGGTGGACGCTTACCTTTATGGGATTGTTAAAAAGAAATCTATAAAAACCTCAAATATACAAACTTTTTAATTAAAATCAAAAGCTACATTCCGAATTAAAAATCGGCTTTTGTTTTTCGAGTTATTCAGTTTTTTAACTTGACAGACGTCAGTCGCCGAAGTCAAACGCAAAATAGATGATAGCCAAAGATGATTATTTTATATTCTAAGTTATAAATTTATGAAGATACTGGTATTCTAAGTGTTTTGTGGAAAAATAATACTACACAACCATGGCGTAAGTATTGCATGTAATTACATTTATACCTACAGGCTCTTCAAAAGTTTTCTTGTGAACAAAAATGTGCTTCTGCATCGGCTAGTAAAATCAAAAGGAGGTAACAGCTTGCTTGGTAAACCAAGCAAGCTGTTACCTCCTTTTGATTTGCTCCTTTCGCTTCCTCCTTTCGCTGTTACCTCCTTTTGAAGTGGCATTGGGCCGGCCCAGTGGCGTAACGATATGGTGGCAGGAGGGGCAAAATGCCACGGGCCCCAGCCGAAGGGGACCCCCAGCCCGAGGGGGCCAGCACAAGAGGATCGTAACATAAGTATAGAAATGCAAACTATTTTTCAACCACTAGACCATCGAAGTAGTCAGGTATTCAGTAGGTAACGAGGTAGTCAGGTTCAGGGGAAATTACGAAATCTGCGCGGAAAAAGCCGTGGGCGAAGTGCCAGTAAAAAAAAATTAACGTTGGTTGAGCTTTTTTACATTGAGGGAGGAACCTATCCCACGAATTTGCCAGGGGCCCCAAATGGTATAGTTACGCCACTGGGCCGGCCATATTAGCCGTTGAACCGATAACCGTTGGGGTAGACGTGTTCTTGAGTGGAAACCGCGAATCAGTAAAGGTAAGGTGGGATACCCTCAGGCTAGGTGGAGCGACGATCTTCGCAGGATGGCTGGTAGAAGCTGGATCAGAGTTTCCGAAAATCAAGTTGAATGGCGTGCAATAGGAGAGGCCTATGTCCAGTGAAACGTCCAGGGAAAAAATGAGGCCCAAAAAAAAATTCTCAAACAATTACATTTATCTTTTTTTTTTAAGAAACAGCCCCAGTACGTAATTAATAATACTTGTATTCGGGTTTTCTCGCTTCTTCCCGTGGTGTTAAACAATATTGAGACTAAAAGGCTCAGCTTACTTTTTCCTATAAAACGTTTTATACTCTGGTAACTGTCAAAAAAGCTTTCTAAAGAAAATACGAGATGGCAGTGTATTAAATTCCGCGTCTTTTGAGGGTAGCAGTCTGTGTACTAGAGAAGTATCGAAATTAAAAATTAATTAATCATTATAAATGATAATCCTACTATCCTACTTTCTACTATTCTACTAATATTATAAACGTGAAAGTTTGTATGGGTGGATGGATGGATGGATGGATGGATGAATGGATGGATGGATGGATGGATGTTTGTTACTCTTTCACGCCAAAGCTACTGAACGGATTTGGATGAAATTATAGGATAGTTTATAACCAGGATTAACATATAGGATATTTTTTATACCGATATTCCCACGGGATCGAAACTTCGGATGAAAGAAAAGATCGGGTGAAACCGCGGGGCGCAGCTAGTTATACAATTGCTTATATTATGACCTGAGCATAATCAGCGTGAAATAACTGTTATTTTAAAGTGGTTGTGCTGCAGAGTATGCTCTGTAGCATGACCACTTTGAATTGATATTTTCCGAGAAACAATATACAATTTTCAATATTATGCTACAAAAATATAGACATTATCTACATTTTATCCTGTAATTTTTACATAATATAGTCATAGTGGTGCTGCTGTGGAGTATGACATGAAATAGGTATACTTAGAATATAATAATATATAATATAATAGTAGAAACCCATGGACACGGCCTTGAGTGCATTTTTGTGACGCTGTTCTTTCCCTTTCATCTCGGAACACCAGATTCTCTAATTACGCAATTATTCTGCAAGGATAAAGTAAAAGTCACTCCAACAAGGCTGAGAATCCTTCGCCATTTTCTAGTGCTTTAGCTGGAGAGAAAGAAGAAACTCCGCAGCAACACAGTCTATTGAGTAAGAAGAAACTGTGTGCAAACTAAATAGGATTACATTATTTTCTATAATGACAGAAATTACACGCCAATGTACCAACAAAAACATTGAAAACAACTCTCATAATAAATCTGTGATCAAAACGATGATACACAAATATTCAAATTATTTTATACTAGCTTCGCGGGCAACGCGCTTTCCCTCCGATGCCTCCGAAGTAGACGCGCAACGTTATTATTGATTTAACTGCCAATGTGCACAAATAAACAGACAAGAACAAATAAATAAACAGAAAAATACGTACTGCTACTGCTAAAGGCGATGCTTAGCATAATAAGACTATAATGTCCCCACTTCTGGGATGTATCCCAGCAGTGGGGCATTATAATTAGTTAAAAAAAAATTGGTAAGACTTCGTCTAAGACAACTATGGCTTAAATGGTTCTAAATCGTCTGTTATATCTTCGCCGTAAAGCTTTGCACTCATCTTCCAATCACCCTGTATAATGAATTAGAATTATTTCCACCTTTGATATCGGCCAAGTGGCCGCCGTCAAAATTGATTAGAACTTCCGTCAAAATTGGCCAGAACTTCCGGCAATAGGTTCTCGCTTTCCTATATTCTCAATAGCGCATAGCTTATAGCGCATTCCAATACTTGATTGTGGATACGTAATTACTTTTGCCCCAGCTTGTACTCACTTACATATGTACATATTTCTAAAATAAATGTTACTAAAATATAAATAATTTGGTAAATATTTATTTTTTTTATAATAAATACATAGGTACGCAACTATGATGAAGTGGAACCGTGTTCTTTCACTCTCCTTTTAAATACTGCAACAGTACTTTGGTTCTCCCTAATATCTCCACAAGGGACTATATACTACAACTGAATCGCATGCACGGTGAAGGAGTAGGAGTAGAAGTCGGTGGAGTGGGGAGGGGATTGGAGGCGGTTTCTAAGATGCAATAAGTTTTTCTATTCGTTGTTTTTTTGTATATTAGGTAGATACTAAAAAAAATCTTTTTACTTACAGGAAGCCGGCAGGGGGGAAGTCGGTCATCGAGAAGATATCAGAGTAAGTACCTACAAAGTTGAAATTAGTGAAATGCTTACTTTAAGAAGGTTGCGCTAGTAGAGGTAGCCCGCGAAATTAAATTACAATTTTCTAACGGTTTTAGCAATTTGCAGGTCAGTCCAGTTTTATGTTAATTATAATAATTATACGCGACCGTAGCAATTATTAGTACAGGGCGCTGGCTTTAGTTTCAACAAGCTATTTCATACCGGCTGAAAATAAAAATAATAGGTGATCTCTTAGTGCATAAGAGATCTGAGCGTCAGCTTCTCCAGTGATGGGCATACCACAGTTAAATACAGCATGTCGAAAATGTAAAAAAATAAACTTAATGTAAAGTAATTTCATATCATATCAATTATCATCATGACATATTATTCTCCCCACTTCCATGCAGCTGATGTTTTTTTTTGGGTTGATGATGATCCCAAAAATCGTCCTATAAGGTTTTGGCGCGGGGTATGAACTAACTAACTTTTTACAAGTTTTTTTACAACTTTGACATGCTCTCTAATTTTGGACTCCAAAAGACTTATAGAGTAAAATTACTTTTCAAATTAACGCCACCGGCCGTACTAATTACGGTTGCGAATAATGTTTTGATCAACATACAACAAGATACTGACTTGCTTGCAAATTGCAATGAACGTAAGAAACTTGAAATTGAATTTCAAGGGCTAACTTTGTGTATTCCTTTTAATGTCCGGGATACACCAGGGGAAGTTTTTGAAGCTAGGATAGTAAGCTAGTGTTAGTAAGCTAGCAAGCTAGTAATTCTAGCTTCATATTTACAGATCTAGCTTCATTTCAAGGCTAGTAAGCTAGTGAAAAAGCTAGTAACCTAGTTTTAAGATAGTACCCAATCGCATTATTTTACTCTACGGACTAAGTCCCATCAATGCTATTGGCTTAAAATTTACTCACCGCGTAAACAGCATTAACTGGTGCCAAGCCAGAACAGCAACCCAAGAGATTCTAAATTGCTATCCAAGCTTTGAAAAACATGCCTCGTGTATCCCGGGTATAAGTCCCATGTCCTCAAGCATTAGCATATATACCTATAGAAATCCGACAACAACGGTTGGGCAGTTTATAGCCCACTAGATACAATGCCCATCTGGTCGGAGGATACTCTCTTTTCTATAGAGGATGAAGAACTTTCCACCCTGACCCACGAATTTATATAAGACCATTGTTCAGCGGTACGCAGAATACAACTTCTTACCAATTCTTTGTGATAATACAGGGTGGCAGGATACTGACGCACAACCTGTTAGCATGGAATCAGTGCGTGATTCCGAACTCCCCCTAAATTTTTTGTGAACAAAAATAAAACAAAAATGTATCTGTTTGTCCATACATGATTTGGACCTCGTAGGTATTGTACTTTCTATTAAACAGCTGTTTTTATTTGATTACCTACGAAAAAAGCGTAGAAAATTTTCTACGCTATGGGGTCTAAAATCATGTCCTGAATTCATGGTTCCAGTATGCGCGTCGAAATCTCTGCCAGGGTTGTAGATAGTGCAAATTAGTCTCCGAATGAAATGGGTGTGTGACTTCCAGACAGACGACAGACCGGCAATCGGACCCACGGACATGACAAAATTATAAGGGTTCCGTTTTGAAATTTCGCTACGGAACCCTAGAATCATTATCTATGTACCTAACGTTTTCGCAACTATGGCCGTTATCACATTGGATGATAACGATAACGACACGATAACTGCACTATGTCGTTCGGACTGGCAGTTTCATACAATTACTACTACTAAACGCTTTCACACAGTGTCGTTGTAGTCAACGGTATCGTCGCCGACATTGATTGTCGTGCCGATATTGGCGGACGTAGGAGTGGCATGGGCAGGAGGCTCCAAATGGACGACCGTGTGGATTCCAGTTGCCCTCCGTGCTACTGCACCAAAATGAAAAGTCATTTATTAAATTAGGCTGACAATCATCACTTTTCGAACGTTGAAATTACAAAAGAAAATCCCCTAAAACGCCTGCCCTTCACCATTTTCTAGTGCTTTCGCTGGGATGAAGTGGCGCAACAAGCTCCCCAGCAGCACAGCGGTCTATTCATCGCCCGCACTACTCTGTTTACATTTTGTTGCAACAAGACTTTGTGTTAAATTAAGTTTCTTCTAAATATCACACTTGTAGAATAAGATCAACCCAAAAAGCTCTTTTACGGTATCGTTTTTTGCGTCGTAAATATAAAAGATAAAGCAAATGTAACTTGTTCACTGCTGCTATTATTACCTCGAATACACTTGCAGTTTTGGGATCCCGCGGCGATGTAATCGTAAGCTTTTGCTGGCGCAACGCGACTATTCGAAACTGTGGCATACCGCGTGACAATAAACTAATGGTTACAATGTGTCACTTACCGATATCGTCTCCATATCATCGGACGATATCTTTGTCGCCCGAACTGACGATATGACATAGAAGTGTAGGTGTCGTTATCATCGCAGTGTGAAAACGGCCTATGTTGGGGTCAGCTTCCCAGTATTTTACATGAAGTGACTGACTGCACATCTGACCGGAACCCTAGAATGTGTCAAAAATTCAAATTTGATTCGCAGGTTGACTTAAATTAGGTTCAAAAGTTTGGCCGAATTTGCGCTAATAATGTCTATTTAATTTATTAGATAGTAATGATAACTATTTTTTTGTTTCAGGTATTTGTTTAGTCCATTGTAAGTGTTTTATTTTCTAATAAGTGTTTGTCCTGGCTAAATGTGATATGGTGCCGACATGCCGTATATACTGTTTGTGTCAACAAGCTTCCCTAGTGATCCAGCGGGGTAGTGCGGAACACACAGTTGGAATGTTTTACATTTTGAAAATTCGACAACATTCATTGCGTTATTTACTTAGTTGACCAGACGAATTTTTCAAACATATGAAGCAATAGAATAGCATTTTCCTTGAATCGAAAGTATGTTACGCAATTAGGGTGCTGGTCTCGTGTTCCAACACTTTTTCACCGTAAGTATTGTTTACTACACGGATGACGCGCCTACTTCATGAATCAAGTCAGAAGTTATTATGAGGACAAAAACATTTTAGTGCTACAATATTACAAATATGAAAATTTGATCTTGAGATTTGTTTATTACTATTTCGTGGCAGTAAGTTCGGATTTCGTAATTCGCGAGTCGTTGACGTGAGCTTGACTGTACTACTCGTACAACATTCTACATTCTTAATTAACTTCCTCAACACTGTCTACGTACTTTTACAATTTAAATATGTTGTAATCATTCTCTTCATCATTGTGTATTTTTTGTAAGTAAATGTGAATGTAAACGAATTTACAGTCACATCCGAAATATGTTCGTCATCTTAAGAGTTTAACCGTTCATTGGAGAAGCCAATGTAATATTGTAGAACATCTCTATTTAGATTTTAGCGAAAAAAAGTGATTGAACAAAGAGGCCTTATTCATTTAATTTTGATGATTACCGCGCTTGCACGCGAGCATTCCGGCAACATCAACGCCCTCTTGCAACAATCCACTCAATGCAATAAAAAGCCGAATATGCTCCGTACGACACCCGCACAGCTTCAGGCGTGGCAGAATACCAACTCCAACCATTTTAGCGGCCGTTCACATGGCGCTATACTGCACAATATTTTCTAGTTAAAAGTTGGGATCACACGTCAGCATCCCACTGTTTATATCTACGATACAAGAAAAGCAAGTATCCCACAATAATGCCATAACTGCATGTGATCCCAAAATTATAGAGTAAAATATCGTAATGATCTATGCTGTGTGAACGCGAGGGCTTAAGGTCATCGCACACATCAGTTCGGCACCAGATCGGCGTCACTTCGCCTCATCGGGGCAGCATCAATTTGGCGTAACCCCAACATAGGAGGAACATAACAGGGTCGGCTGACACCCCGGGGGACATCGCACTGGCGCGGACACCACGCTTTTGGCTGGGCGGAAGCTTAACCACGTAAAGTGCAAGCGCGGCAAGGACCTATGTTTGCGAGACATTCTGCTGAATGCTGGCTATTGCTGAGCCGTAACCGCAGTAATGCCCGCCAGAAGCTCGGTGACTAGCTGATCCCAAGGTAGGTGATGCTTCTTTACGAAGCTGATAAAGGTACCTACAGATATATTCCATTTGGTCTTGACGCAGAACATCACTTTCGCAAAACGTAATTTTCGCAGAACGTCAATTTCTCAATATGTCATTTTCGCACAATGTCACAATTTCATTCAAGCCATTTTTTTCAGGAGAGACCTAATGAAACATCAAACTTTTCCAATAACATAAATGTATTTCTGTTTCTACTCTTTACACTGTCACAAGTCACAAAACAATGAAATACTCAAAGATGTATGGCTAAAAACAAGATCTAAGTTTAAACTACCGAAATACCCTCACTTTTATGTATGTATTTACAAAAAAAAAAATTGTATATAAGTAGTTTATCAGCCATCTTGTTACCATAACACAAGCATTAGGTTGCTTAGCTTGGGACAAATGGTGCTGTGTGAAATGTCCAGGGATTTATTTATTTATTTATTTATTTATTTTACTTTTTGTTGCTCATTTCCATTGCTTATTTTTTATTTCTTTTTCATAATTAAATGATTTACTATAAAATATAATTGTCATTAATTATTAATATTGATAGGTATTTTGGGTCTCTCCTGAGAAAAAAATGGCTTGAATGACATTCAGCGAAAATGACGTTTTACGAAAGTGACATTGTGCGAAAATGACGTTCTGCGAAAATGACGTTTTGCGAAAGTGAGATTATACTAGTGACCAAATTTTTCACGATGTCATTTTTCGAAACTGACGTTCGCGTCAAGACCTTCCATTTGGTTTGACACTCAGTATGCTGTTTTGATGAATAATATCTGTTAGCTTTAAACAGAGTTAAGATGAAATACGATGTCGAACGTCTCTTGCTTACAGATTTTGTTTGACACACGCACAGTACATTTAGTGTGCATTGCAGCTAGGGGTTTTCATTGGAAAAAATGCTGATTCGGTACCGAGCTGATATGTGTGCGTTTACCTTTAATTAAAAGCACTTTTATAACAAGTGCAAGTGGATACAACACCATTTTGCAAAACGACGTTTGATGGTGATCTGGGATCAGGTTTTTGAATGATAGTTAAAACTGGTTTTCTCGTCAAACACGTAAATATTACTTTGATGTATTTGATGACTTAGCATGTTGTGCATGCGTCGCACCACCAACGCCGCACCGCCGCGCTGGAACCGCGTGTGCACCGCATTAATGCGATATTCAATCGTACGAGCAAACTTGCGGTCCGGCGCCGGTGCGGCACCGGCGACACGTACAGGAAGTATTAATGGTTGCCGGAGCATTTGCATTTGCAGCCATTATTATAAATAATAATATTATTATGTTTTTAGCAAAAGAGGGGAACCTAAAAAGACCCCAGTCTCAGGCCTCGGCGAACGGCTTCAAAATATGGCGAAGAACAACTATAAGGGTTTAATCGGTACATTGGTACCAATGGTTGTACTATTACCCCTAATAAAAAGATTTGATGTGAGTACAAATATCTATCAAATTAGGTTGCAATGTTCTTACTTTTTATTTATTAAAGTTATACACGTTGAACGCCAAGCATAAAATCAAACGCCATTGGCAGCAAAATCAATTACAAGTGTTCTCAGACCCAGATTAATTACATCTCGAGGGTGCCTATACATAATTCCAAAGAAAAATTAGTGATAGTGAGCTTCCTCAATAGGTATATAAAAGAAGATGGTGATTAAACTTGGTAACTATCAAAGTGACGCAAGACCTATAACGTATGGCGTTCCACAGGGATCAATTTTAGGCCCCTTGCTCTTTTTAATATACATAAATAATATACATGAAATAAAGTTACACGGTCACCTTACCTTGTATGCCGATGATACATGTTTGTTTTACTTCGGGTCTTCGATTCACGACATCATTTCACGAGCCCAAGAGGACTTAAATTCCCTATCCATGTGGTTTCAGTTCAACCTTCTAACAATAAATATTTCCAAAACATGCTATGTAATATACAAGGCAAAAAATAAACATATTCCCCCATTTAACCCACTTACAATTAACGATACGCCGTTGCAGCTAAAAACTTGCGAAAAATATCTCGGTCTTAGAATAGATAGTTCCCTTTCCTGGAATGCTCACATCGAATACGTAAAGAACAAGCTCTCGACACTAGTCGGAGCTCTGCACAACATAGTTCAGTGCATTCCACGAGGATTGCGATACACCATCTATAATTCCTTAGTGAAGCCACATCTACTATACTTGGTCGAAATATGGGGTAGTGCTGTAAAAACGAAACTAGCACAACTACAAATTTCCCAAAATAAACTAATAAAAAAGCTCTTTAACTATCCGCGCTTAACATCAACAACAAAAATATACAGAGACACAAAAATAATGAACATAAAGCAACTATATATTTATAACACATGTATATTTATCAGAAAAGTTCTTAACAAAAACATTCACACAAATATCACACTTACCCAACATAGACAAGTTAGTCAACGAAGCTCACGACGAGCAAGTTTATTAGTTCTACCAAAAACCAGGACCAACTATGGCAAAAAAATGCTTACATTTGAAGGAGCACAGCTATACAATAAGATACCCTCCCGCATAAGAAACCTACACTCATTCAATGCATTCAAAAACCAGCTTAGCCTGTATCTAACCGCTAACCGGACATTACTTGAAAAATGAATGCGTTGGGTGGGTCGAGTTTCGAGTAGTTTTATTTAGTCTGTGACGGATGTTGTCGAACCTAATATAAGTATTTAATTAAGTAATATTTATTGTTCTCAAGTAAGTGACATGTTATGTTTTTATTGAGAATAAAGTTTCTTTAAACCTAAACCTAAGATTTTATTGCGGCTGCACGTGCTGATAAGGATCTCTCCACCTCTGACATAGGTTTTCAAGGAGCGCCACAACCTATTTATGTCAACGACCATCTAAGTGTGGAATCCAAAAAACTTCTGACTGCAACAAAAATCGCCGCTAAGGGGAAACACTATGAATTCGTCTGGGTGAAACATGGTAAAATTCATGTGCGCAAGGATGTGAATTGCAAAACCTTTATAATAAGAAAGGATTTTGATTTAAACAAAATTGTTTAAGCCGCTGTTATCTACATCCAAGATTAATTTGTTGCTTTTCTACTTTTAAAATGTTTCGAAGTTCAAACATTAAGTGTTATTTGTTTTGTTTTCGTAAAAGGTTTGGCACCTCTGCACTGCTAATGAGCTTCCATTGTATTCCTTATCGCGCTGTTCATCTTCAAGTTCCAACACTTAACTACACATTTGTCTCGCTCGCGCGTATGCGTGTGGTATATTGCTGCTTGCTTGCTCGCACAGTCAGGTCTGGCCCGACATCGGATGATTTACACATTCTTGCTAACTTTACTTATTTTTACCCACATTATAAATTTATTCCACTTTTATCCGTAGCTAATTTCTGTTTCGAAATGAATTGGCAAATTTTATTACATAATATTGTTGTTGATGTTTATTCAATTATTATTGTTGGACATATTATGTGCAATGGCTAACAACAGTAAACAATGTCTTACTGTCTTTTATCAGAACGTACGGGGATTGCGAACAAAGACTGACTCGTTCTACCGTCAAGTGCTACAGAATTCCTACGATGTTATTGTTTTAACGGAGACGTGGTTAGTGGACGGCATGTTAAACTCAGAGTTGTTTGATGATCGTTACTTAGTGTGGCGCCGTGACCGGGATTATGCCATGACTGGACAAGCGAGAGGTGGTGGTGTGCTTATAGCAACGCGTAGGGAGTTACCTGTCACTCCGCAACCGCTCCTGCACTCCTCGGCGGAGGATCTCTGGATCAACTTACGGCTTAAAAATTCGAAGTCGCGAGAATACGTCAACCTATATATTTGCACCATTTATTTGTGTAAACAAAACAAAGGGTTTTCGTTTTCGGAACAACTTAATAACTTCCTGTCCAAATTGAACCATACAGCTCTAAATAAAACTTCAGATGTGTTTTTAATTTTAGGTGATTTTAATATGAGTGGAATTACGTGGGCTCCATCTAGTAACCTTTCGTTGGTCCCAGTGAATCCCGCCACCAGTGACGAATGTTTGTTCGCGGACGAGTTGTGTACGCTGGACTTTGGGCAGTATAATGGGGTAGCCAATGGGTACGGGAAGCTGTTGGATTTAGTCCTCTCAAATAAGTTAGCCTGTGTTAGTGAGTGCATTGACCCTCTTGTGCCTATTGATCCCTATCATCCGGCGTTGTTAATCAATATTGACATCTTTGAAATACCACCCCTTGACCATGCGCCGCGGTCTCGATATATCTATAGCAAAGGCGATTTTGTTTCTATAAATAACGAGATTTCTGGCATTAATTGGGGAGCATGAGTTTTCAATGCGATCACTGGATGAGTCGGTTGATTACTTTATGGATACTATAAAACAGTTTCATAACAAGTTTATACCACAAAAGCTAGTAGGTAATAATAAATACCCGGTCTGGTACAGCTCATCACTCGTTAAAACAATCAGAGAAAAATATAAATATCTAAAAAAATTCAAGATTTACGGCAATAAATCGGACGAGTTAACTTTTAAATATTTGCGTGACAGAGTCAAGACTATGGAAGCTTCTTGTTATAAATGTTACCTTGATCAAACTGAAAAATCCATTAAAGCTAACCCTAAATATTTTTGGGCATTTGTTAAAAATCGCTACAACTCTAATACTATACCTAATACATTAAATTATAACGATGAATCATTACTCACTGGAGATTCTATTTGTGAGGCTTTTTCATCTTATTTCATGTCGACTTTCCTCAACCCTACTTCATCTAATATTCCCAGTCCACCTCCAATGTTCCCTTTTGATACTATCACAACTCGCTGCAATGTGCCAGATGTCAGATCTTCATCTGACATCTGTCATATTGAAGTGAATGTTGATGTTGTGACCAGTTTACTTAGTAGCTTGGATCCAACTAAAGGTGCTGGCCCTGATAACATATCTTCTCAATTTCTGATTAAATGCGCGCCTTTCATCGCCCTACCTATTTCACTTTTGTTTTCCAAGTCTTTGACTCAAGGTGTTGTCCCCAAAGTATGGAAATCTGCTTTTATTACACCCGTGCACAAGAAGGGGTCTAAAACCGAGATTACTAATTATAGGCCTATATCCAAGCTGTGCATTATAGCTAAAGTTTTTGAGAGGATTGTCTACAACCAGTTATATTCCGCCCTTGCTAGCTCGTTCAGTTCCTTTCAGCACGGATTTTTGAAAGGACGGTCCACCACTTCCAACTTGATTTTATTTAATGATTTCATTACGAATGCTATGGATAGTGGTAAGCAGGTCGATGTGGTTTACACAGATTATAGTAAGGCATTTGATCGGATAGACCATGATATCCTGATAAAGAAGCTAACCTACATGGGCATCCGTGGAGACCTCTTGAGGTGGTTCTCTTCGTACATTGATAACAGGTCACAAGCAGTGGTACTCAATAATTATATGTCTAGCTGGGTAAATGTCCCCAGCGGAGTGCCTCAGGGCTCATTGCTCGGCCCGTTATTATTTCTAGTCTGTGTGAACGACATCGATCGGTGCCTCCATTCATCCAAACTCCTATGCTTTGCTGATGACATGAAAATCTTTGCCGCAATTTCAGCGCTCGATGATGGACTTGCACTGCAGGCTGACTTGTATAGGCTTGAAGAGTATTGTCGTGCTAATAAACTTGATCTCAACCCGTCCAAGTGTTCAGTGATCACGTACACTAGAAAACGTGTAGTCCTAGCCACTTCTTATACCTTGGCGGGCCAGATCTTGCCAAGGTGCAACACTATTCGTGACTTGGGCGTCCATCAAGACAGTAAGTTAGTTTTTGACACACACATTGATGCAATTGTTAAAAAAGCCTCTAAATTGCTTGGGTTCATAATACGTCTTTCTAAGTGTTTTACTGATGCTAAAACATTAAAAATACTATATTGCACTTTTGTAAGGAGTCAGCTAGAGTATGCGTCTCAGATATGGAATCCACGTTATCATAAATATATTGACCGCATTGAAAACATCCAAAGACGGTTCATAAAATATCTTTGCTATCATCAAAAGATTCCATATCAGTCAACCTGTTATCTTCGACTCTGTAAGAAGTATCACCTGCTACCACTGGTAGATCGACGTAAAATTGCAGACTGTTTATTCTTGCTGAAAATCCTAAATAACAATATTGATGTCCCTGAATTACTGTCAAAATTTTATTTTAATGTGCCTAGTAAAGCACTTCGTTTTAATCCACCCATACGTGTACCTCATTCATCTTCGAATTACAGGCAGAATAGTTATATTGTGCGCGCAAGCAGTAGTTTCAATGATATATGCAAGGAATATGATTTTGATCCATTCGAAACTAGTGTGAATTCGGCCAGAAGGTGCCTAAGCCTCAAATTTTTCAAGTAGCAGTGTCATAAGTATTGTTTCTGTTATTTTTAATTGAGACGATGCATTTATTATTTTTTTTTTATTTTGTTCTCATTGTGCTCACATAAAAATTAGTACTTATCCTAAGTCTATACGTGAGGATTTGTAATTGGCTCTCTGGTGACTATTGTTTCCTTTTTGTCTATGTTTATTAGCTGTAAGTCCTCCATGTTCTTAAATAAATTAAATAAATTAAAATTAAATTAAATTTATTCAAATTAAGCACGAGAATCAGCACTTTTTGAACGCTAATATTACATAAGGCAGTACCCCAAAACGCCCGCTGTTCAACACTTCCTAGTATTTTTTTTTTTTTTTTTTTTTCGGATGGGAAATCATCAAATGACCCCTCCCGCTCTGGGTGGAGCGGAAGGGAGTGTCAGACTCTTACTGACTAAAACCCACCCATGTTCCTTCCTTTGCCCTTTATGTTCCGGGGTAGCGGTAACCCTTTCGGACAATCCCGCTGACCTGGCAGGCTTCGGCCCTAAGGGGCACAAATCAAATCAAATCAAATCAAATTATGCTGCCAACTCTTTGAGGCGCGCGTGGAACACTTACGCGCCATCCGGCACGGGCCTAGTCCTGATCGGGCGGTGAGCTACCCATTGCTCTCCGCCCGCAGGCCCGCGCCTACGTTGGCCGGGAGTCGTCACGCGGCTCCCGACGCCCGGAGCGTTTCCCGCGGCGGCTGGGACGGGAGGCTCTCTCATCCGTCCCGCCACCTCCTTCGCTAGCATGATTGCTTCGCAGAAGGAGGCGACTGCCTCCCACTCCCTCTCGCCCCGGACCATGGCTTGCACCAGGGCCGGGCGCGAGAGGCCGCCGCCGCTGCCGATCGCCTCTACGAGGACAAGGCGGTGCTCCACCCAAGCTGGGCAGACCTCCACTGTGTGCTCGAGCGTGTCCACTGGGCGATCCTGGCAATGGTGACACCCGGGCGTTTCCTCCCGCCTAATGATGTGCAGGAACCCCCCGAAACTTCCGTGTCCGGTGAGGACCTGCGTCAGGCGGTAGGTGAGGGCGCCTTGGCGCCTCTCTAGCCACTCCTCAAAGAGGGGTCTTATCGCCGCTATCGCGGCGTGCCCTGCGCTGGGTTGCGACAGTCGCTCTTTCCATGTCGCCATGAGATCGAGCCGGAGATCCGTCCGCTCCACCGCAATTTGCCGCGAGCGGACTTTCTCCCCGGCGCAGTGCCTCCGCGCGCCACTCATACAGGCGCGCGAGGACTATCGCCTCCAGATCCCATGGCGCCAGTCCGGCAAAGAGGCTTGCCGCCTGGCCCGAGATCGTGCGGTAGCCCCGGATGAGCCTTACAGCTACCACCTTCTGGGGCGCGTTCAGGTAGTGGGCGGCTCGCCGCTGCAGTGAACGCGCCCACACCGGGGCCCCGTATAAGGCCATGGACCGCACGACCCCCGCGTAAAGCCTCCGGCAGGAGGCGTTTGCCCCCTATGGTTGGGCAAGAGCCGCTTGAAGGCGGCCCCAGCCCGTTCCAGTTTGGGGGCCAAATGTCGGAAATGCTCGACGAAGTTCCACCGGCTGTCGAGGACGAGACCCAGGTACTTCATCGTCATCTCGACGCCGATGTAAACCCCTCCTACCGTTAGTTGGGATCCCAATGGTGGACTTGTGCACCTCGAGACCCAACTGCCGGATCCTCTCCACGACTATCGCAACCCCGCGTGTCATCGCGTCGGCCGCCGCCTGATGCGACCTCCCCTGCGCCAGAACCAGCGTGTCGTCAGCGTAGCAAACCACGCTGACGCCATTAGGGAGGTCGGCCCGCAGCACTCAGTCGTAGCCGATGTCCCACAGGAACGGCCCCACAACCGATCCCTGCGGGACACCGCACGACATCTCTCGCCGGTTCCACTCCCCATCGCGACCGGGGTAGATGACGGCTCTGTCCGTCAGATACGCCTCGACTATTCGACAGAGGTAGGGCGGCACCCGGTGATACCGGAGTGCCTCCACAATGCAGCTCCGGGGCAGGGTGTTGAACGCGTTGGCGATGTCGAGTGACACCGCCACGACGACCCCACCCCGAGACACCGCGTCCCCCGTCGTGAGGGCTCTCACGCGCATGATGGCGTCCACCGTCGAGCGCCCCTTGCGGAAGCCAAACTGGCTGTCCGCAAGATCCGGCCCCGTCCTCACCATAGTTGGGAAGAAGTGGCGTAACAAACTCCCCAGCGGCATAGCTGTCTGTTCAGTTACAAGAACTTAGGAGGACACAAGTAATAAAGGAGGTCAACAAAAGCCCGCACAAGTTTGCCCAAACGTGTACCTCGAGGTACTTACACGTGCACTGAATTGTAGAGAAAAAAAATATATCTATTATTTTATCCTCAAATAATTTGTACCTACGCCCCTGTAGGTAAATAATTTATAATATAATAAGTAATTTATTGTTTTACCAACCTGTATCGCAATTAAATCATGTGACAACTTTAGACGAACAATTGCGTATATCCAAACGCCGAAATTAAACAAATACAAGTAATACGTGGTTCGTGGTTTGTACGACACGGTTGGCGCAGTGGCTGAGCGATCGACTGCTGCTCTGCGTGTCGCTGGTTCGATTACCGCACGGAACAAGTATTTGTATTGCCTACAGGTAGTTGTTCCGGGTCTGGCTGTTTGTGTATGTGGGTTTAAATCTTTGTAAACGCACCCACGATACAGGAGTAATACCTCGTGTGGGGCAACGTTTTTAAAAAATCAATCAAACAGACGGAGGTGGCGGCGAACAGGCTGACAGTAATTGTACACTATGGCCGATTCCTATAACACTGGTCAACAAAAATCCACTTTTTGTATGTAACAAGAAAATTTAACTAATTATATTTAGAACAAGGTTGAGGATGATAGAATTGATATCAGAATAGTTCATATACGAATAGTTTTAATATAATAAGGTAGACCAATTAGAACTTTGACGTGCTTCCGGTACAGGTACTTCTTCACTGTGAGGGACCGGCTTTTTAGCAGACGATAGTTTTTGTTTTTTGTTCAAGCAAATTAATAAAAAAACTGCATGTATCAGCACAGAGTATAATATGAATAAATGATTTTGATATTGGCCGAAAACTATGTAATTATTATGTAAAGGGACAATGGCGCCGATTCCCTTGTTCACAAACTAAACTAAATTTAAGTTCAGTGCATCTTTTTTTTGTATTTTATTAAGAAAAGGACAGAAGATAAATATTGGTTTAGTCCTGTCAAATTAAGATACTCCATAGACAGTTTAGACGTGATTAAAAATTAAAATTGTTGGCAACTAAAAATACGTCAACTTACGTCAGGCGCTGACTAATTTGAAAAGACTAAACTAATATTTATCTTCTGTCCTTTTCTTAATGAAATAGAAAGAAAAAGATGCACTGAACTTAAATTTAGTTTAGTTTGTAAACAAGGGAATCGGCGCCAATGTTTGAAGTGTTAGATTAGTTTTATCTAAATAGGTTTGGTTTGTTGACATACATATTTTCTCTACAAAAGCTGCTACTTTCATTTGACATAATTTGATTTGATTGAAAAACAGGGCCTAAGTACAATACATTAAAAAAAAATTAACTACACGTAATTAATTAGTAAATACCGTGTTATACAAGGTGACGTTTTGCATCCTCGTCAAATTCAAGGGGGGTAACTATACTACTGATTCTCAGCACGAATCAATAATAAAATAAGTAGGTAATTTTTTTTTTCTAATTTTCTGTTATTATACTTATGTGGTACACGCATTTTAAAATGCGGCCTGTGTGAGACCGCACTGTAACTGCCCTTTTACACACACATAAAAACGCGGCCGCTTATACGATACCATAACGCGATTCTGTTCTTTGAAACTGGTGTATTCTGAAATACTGTCAAACTTAAATAACTAAAAGAAACAAGTATTTATTTATTATTTACCAAGGATTGTAATTTTATTTGATTATTTATGTCTTTCATAACAGCCTCCTGAAATTTGACGAGGATGTCAAACAACGGCTTGTAGAAAAAAAAAACTTTAAATCTAAAGTTGTAACAAAACCTCGGCTCAGTCTAAAATAAATTTATTGCATACAAAATACGCGTTAGTTCCGTGCAAACGTGCGTTTTAATGAAATTCACACAAGCATAGGCCTTCTAGTGCGTGAAAGAGCTGTCTCCTGAAGTTGGCATCAACAGGCTGATGGTAGGCCGACTAAGTACAATTCCAAGTAGAGTCTGCAAACGAAAAAACACTTGACTCGACTCACTTACTTATAACATAAACTTAAGATATGTAGTTTGCCAATTAAACTATGTGGTGGCACTGAGAAAGCCGCCGAACAACATAATACTAAAAAAAAAAACATACTTTCCGCATTGCGTAGTTTACAAACAATAATTTTGATTGTAAAGTTAAAAAAAATACTATGTCAAAATATAATATGTATGTATTATTATTTGCCTTCCTACCTTAAACGAAACTATGTCATGCTGGCCTTACTTTTAGTTAATATCCTTATTCACGCTTCATTTTCACGTTAATATGTGGTTTTTCACAAAAAACTCATCAATGCCTGTAGTCTGTGTACATTGAAAAGGAAAAACAAAATAAGTCAACTCCGGTTTCGTTGCTGTGGTCAGCTAGTTAATACTCATGTATAAATAAATAAAAATAATCCTGACGATAAATCTCCACTAGGATTAATTTCGCGGATTATTTTCTTGGCTTTATAGCCCAAAAAATAAGCCAAGGGGCCAGGCCAGCCCGGGTCAGGCAAATAATTTTATTATGTTTTATTACAGAATAAAATAAACAATTTACTTAGGTGTAAATATAATATTAACATTAAATCATGAAGAAAGTGTTGTTTGAATTTTTCGCTCAAAGGGCGTATCCACCAAAACACGACTTTTCAGTAGAGCAATAAAACGAAAAAAGTAAAAAGTTTTCTAACGTAACTTTTTTGTGCTTATAACTGTAAAAAAAAAACACAAGGTGTTAGAATTTTGTGATAAAGAACTTCATAGAATAATATTTTAAATCTAATAAATAAAAAATAGGGTTCCTATACATCCTAAAAATAAATAAAACATGTCGGTTACACTAAAAAAAAAGGCCCTGTACAACACTAAGGTTGTAATTGCAATTACACTATATCAACTAATCATTCATCTTTGTATTTTACGATCTAACAAACGACGTAAGAGAAACATTTATGTCCAATATACGGTGTAGTGACGGTTGTGGTATTTCTTACCAATGATTGTTAATTATAAATTGAGGTACTTATGTAGATGGGTTGAACTTTGCCGAGCAGGTCATTTTGCTTTGCTCGGCGATTAGGCCCACCAAAAATTGTGGCGTCTATTAACTAGTAAAACGCATGTTAATTTGTTTCTTATGATCTCTAGATTAAAGTGGTAGTAATAATTATACTTCGACTAACGGGATTACTGGAGCAGTGGTGTCCAAGAGGTAACAGCCGCGACTTACGAGTTGTAGGTCGTAGGTTCGAACCCAGACAGGCGCTTTACTTTGTGTAAATTATTTCGCCACCACTGCTCTCAAAACGGTGAAGGAAAACATCGTGAGGAAACCGGTATGTCCTAGAACCAAAAATTCGAAGACATGTGACATCTGCCAACCCGCACTGGGCCCGCGTGGTGGATTACGGCCCATTCCCTCTCACCGAGTGGAGGCCTGAGTCCCAGCAGTGGGAACATTATAGGCTGAGTATGTGCTAATGGGATTACTGAGAAAAACTACCATAACCATACCAACATACAATAAAATAATGTATGTATAGTAGTACGTCTGTATTACAATATAACTTCTTTTGTCTTAGGCAACTCGGAAACTTCAGCTTATGTGGTTGATGATGCTATGGTTCTACCTTGTCCAGCCCGTTGCGGTTCCCATTACATCACTTGTTCCTGTATTTATGCTGCCCATGGCTGGTATTATGAATTCCAATGAGACTTGTAAAGCTTACATGAACGTAAGCTGTTTTAATATTCATAGTAATTACTAATTAGCTATCTAACACCACAGGGACCTGATTCTCGCATGCAATATTAGGTGCTAGACAGGGGTCCAGTAAATAGTGCGACATACTGCGAGGGGTGATAGCTTGGGTTAGTACCCACCAATTAATAGAGTAAAATATTAGTTTCCGCGAAAAGTTGCAGTTTTAAGTTATGCGAAATTGTCTGAAATACCAAGTATTCTCTACCTTGCATCAGATTTTTCACCAGTTCGCGTAGCATGATCAATTTGCAATTCTATGCTACCAAGAATATAAAAAGTTATGTCTATACAACTCGACCTCTTCTCTGCCCGAGCACGGGGCGACTCTGCTTTCTATAAAGACAAGACATATTTATTCTTTGTATAGCAACGGGGAACAAATTTTGCCAATGTGACTATTTGACAGTTGCTGAGAAGAAATATTTCTACCCCCAAGTGTCAAAAGTAGAGAAAAATTGGTCTTTATGCCTGACATTGTAGACTTTGTCGACTGAAGAATAGAAACGCCAGCTACGATGAATTGCCATGCTTAAGACGGTAGAAATCTTTCTACAATCTGTCATTTTTGTCTATTTTTCCGTCGACAAAACCCGTTTCTATGGTTGTCATGCTACGCGTGTAGCTTGTTATGAAAATATCCTGTCTCTAGTATCTTGTTTTCGATAAAATAATGAATAATCAACACTTTGATTTGCAGGAGAGTGTCATGCTGTTCATTCTGAGTGGGTGGCTAATAGTACTGATCAACAATTCTGGCGCGGATAAACGCATAGCTTTCTGGTTCTTAAATTCTGGAGATGCTAGTCAGTATTGTGGAAAAAAGTAAGTATGTTTTACTGCTTATACACTGGCCTGCAAAACTAAGTACTACACTTTTAAATTTTTTTTTTTTCCAAACTATGGAAGTTACAAATTTCAAACAAAAAACGTTTTATAGCAAAATTCATCAACTTTTTTTGAAACTAGTAAACTATACATTAGTAATATTTTCAACTTAAAAAAAAGATTAAACAATCAAAATAGCCATTTTTAGCTTAGTGTCAAAAAACTCAATTAACATTTTTAAGTATGTTTTACATGTTATATAATTTTTAATAACTGGCATTGCCTCCACGGGCTCTGACTACAGCTTCGAGCCGGTTTGGCATACTGAACACGAGGTTTCGGAACCGATGTTGGGGAATATTCTCCCATACTTTAATCAGGGCCTGTTTTAGTGCCCTGAGGGTAGGTGATGGTCCGAAGCTTCTGACTCCTTCCTAACTCATCAACTCTGTGCGACCTTCTGAACATATGCCAGCCCATACATGTACACTGCCTCCACCATACTGGACTCTTTCTGAGAAGCAGTTTTGAAGGTATCGCTCACCAGGCCGCCTGTAGACACTTTGCCTTCCATCAGAAGTGTAAAGTGAGAATCGACACTCATCTGTAAACAAGATTCTTGACCACTCTTCTTCATCCCACTGTATGTGTTCACGGGAGTATCGCAGTCTCGCTACTCGATGCTCTCTCTAGAGTTTGGGGCCACTCGCTGGGCTTCGGAGTTTCAGATTTTCTTCAGCAAGCTTTCTTACTGTACTGTCACTAGTGTAATCCCTTCGGGTCTGAAGAACCTGTTGCTCGACTTCAACTGCATTAAGGTGGCGATTTCTCAACACAGTGGAAACAATATAACGGTCTTCTCGGGCACTAGTGCATCTGGGTCTGCCATTACAAGGTCTCCTCAGATGGTTTCCAGACTCTTCGTACCTTCGCTTCACCTTCTGGACCGTTCGTAACGTCAGACCCACCATTCTTGCAGTACGACGCAAACTGATGCCTAGTTGCAAAAAAGTCATGATCCCAGCACATTCTTCGGGTGAAAGAGGCATGATAAATAAAATTTATGTGCTGTTGTCTAACTTAGCTTTTGTAACAAGACTCGTCGATCAAGAAAAAACTTGAAAACAAAAACCGAAACAAAAAAATGAATGGTAAAATTATAATTCGAAAAGGATAATTTTTGTTTATAAAGCTCTTTTCAGCCATTTCATAAAAGAAGGTTCTCGACTATGAAGTTTTTATATACAAAATTAAACTCTTTTTCGAGTACTTTTTATTTCGAGAAAACAAAGAGCCATAAAATATGGCGTACCACAAGGTGGCGTGTTGGCACCTCCTCTATTTCTGATTTACATCAATGATCTCCCAAAAATAATTCAACATAAGATGGTTCTTTTTGCAGACACGACAAGCACAGCTATAATAGAATGCAATGACATAAATAATTATGAAAATGACATTAATGAATCTTTAACTAAAATAATAAACTGGCTCAATGATAATAATTTGAAAATTAACCTAAGCAAAACCAACATCATGCAATACCATCAGCGTCGTGAAAATAATAACATTAATATCACTTATAAAGCCCATAAAATTCAGGAAGTTGATAGTGCAAAAATTTTGGGAATGACTATTGATAATAAATTGACTTGGAACACTCATACTGACATAATATGTAAACGACTAAGTAGATCTGCGTATGCACTATTCCAACTTTCAAAAAAGGTTAATATTGAGACATTGCTAATAGGATACCATGGACTTGTAGCTTCGGTTTTACGCTACGGTATTATTTTCTGGGGGCAGTCGGCTAATAGGGAGGTTGTATTTAGGATGCAGAAACGCTGTGTGAGGTCTGAGGCATTCCGTATTTTAAAAAACTAAAAATATTGACACTGCCAGCAATGTATATAATGGAAACTGCATTGTTTGTTAAAAAAAAACCCGCACTTATTTGTCAGCTTATCGGCTGTCAGAAGAAATCCATTGCGTACTCAATACTGTAACAAGCTATGTAATGTTAAATGTAAAACAGCCTTAATGCGTAAAAGCTTTTTCGGCAACGCTCCAAAAATTTATAATAAAATACCGGATGCCATTAAAAATATGCCATTTATTAAATTTAAAAAGGCACTTAATAGCTTGCTTAGTGACAAATGTTACTACACACTGGATGAATTTTTCAATGATGGCTCAATATTAAATTGAGCTATATCTATCTATGTTACAGGAAAAAAAAAGCTTAAATGATGATTTAATTTGGAGTTGAAATTTAATATTTTTTTTAAATTTTTTTTTTTTTTTTTTGTTAATATTGACATTTAATCATTTTTGACATTTTATAACTACATAATTCCTCATTTAAATCTGACATCACTCAATTTTTTAAATAATATTATATAATTATTATAATTTATTCAGAAATTCTAATTATGCATGACTCTCAAACATCTTTTTTTTATTTTGATATTCAAATTCGTGATATTGAGCTAGATGCACACCATATTTGTACGCCTCCTGGCATAACATAGCGTTCTATACACCAAAGTCAAGATCTGTATTTCTTTACCTGTGTTAACAAATAAAACTGATTTGATTTGATTTGATTCGAAAGTATATCTTGTGTACCTAAAAAGCTATTCCAATTTTAAAAGTGTGATACTTAGTTTCGCAGGCTAGTGTAGTACACTAGCGAACTGCCGTCCTTCGCACGTTTTTTAAGACTTGACAAAACATCATTGATTTTTTATTACATGTCTCTGTGTCCCTGTCCATAAGGTAAACCGTTTTTTGACAAATGGATATGCATAACACTTAACACACACTAACAAAACTGATACACGTACGGTATAATAATATCTGTAAGAAGTCATACATAAGATGATTCATTAAGATAAAGCATTACGGTGCGAAGCGCGGTTGAGTACGGTCGCGTTTGCGCTGCACAGTACGAATATTATATTCGCGAATTGCGCGGCTATAGCCGCTGCCCGTTTTCCGCTATGAGTTCCCAAACTCTCATAGCCAATGAAGTAAGGCATGTTTGATGAATGCTACATGGATGAGATCAGCATCTTGCAGATCTGCAAGTCATCGTACAAAGAGGAAGAGGAAAAAAACGGAGCCGGTCGAAACCCAACAAGGTTTTGAAAAGGCAGGGTCCAGAGAAGGACACGTACGACAAGGATGGCTTCATCAAGGTGGAGATGAAGAAGAAGAAGAAGCGTCCTGGTCAGAACCAGTGGGGCACCGCGCAGGCAGGACCCAACATGCTGCTGCGTCCAGCAATCCCGACGACGCAGCTGTACGTGTCCAGGCTTCACCACTCCACGAAGGTTGAGGAGATCCTGGAGTATATGCGTGTGAAAACCAACTGGACTTTGAGGGTCGAGAAGTTGGAGTCGAGTCACAACTCAAACTTCAAGTCGTTCGTGGTGCGTGTTCCGACACATCATCTCGAGAAGTTCCTCAAGGAAGAGTTCTGGCCGAAGGGTGTTGTGTACCGCCGGTTTCGTGGTCGGCTACATGGCACCAGCCAGCGAAACACGACGCAGACACTTCGTGTGCGTTAGTTAGTTTTTTAGTGTAATTATAATGTTGTATGTACGGTATAGTATAGTATTTTTAAGTTATATTAATATTGTATTGTATTGTGTTTATATGGGCCTTGATGCCTGAATTAAATGGAAAAATAAATTTAAAAAATGAAATAAATTAAAGCATTTTTAATTTGTTACGCAGTTTAAAGTTAACTTTTACGTAATCTGGATTAGGTACTTTCTAAGGCAGCTGTCAAAAAACGGTTAACCTACTGGACAGGGTGGGTATAAGTGTAATATCAATACCTGTAAACCTTCCAGAGTAAAATCTCTAAATAATAGTGGAAACTACATCAATATTCTTTGCGTAGTTTAGAAAAACAACGCGGTCGCACAGACAGATACGTAAGAACGCTTTAATTTATAATATATGTATATAGAAGTAGTGTCTGCAAAGCCGCGTTTCGTGGCAGGTCGAAAATGGGATTAAGCCATAGAAATGTAAAAAACACGCGAAGTAGCAAGGGGGCGTGTCTATGTCGTCGCGGTATGTCAAAAATGACTATGTTTTATGTAGTCCAATGGCCGTCTCCGCGAACTAGTGCGCTTTCGACCGTGATCTTGAACAAATATAAGATTTTTTTTTTTTTAAATCGTTGCCCCCACATTAGGAATTTCTCCTGTATCGTGGGTGCGTTTACAAACATTTAAACTCACATACACAAACAGTTAGACTCGGAACAACTACTTGTAGGTCATACAAATATTTGTTCCGTGCGGGAATCGAACCCGCGACACGCAGCGCAGCAGTCAATCGCTTAACCACTGCGCCAACCGTGCCGTCAAATGCCGAATGCCGTATTAGTGAGTAGTTTCTTGTAAAAACCAAAACTTTGTAAACCATGGAATCACTTGCCATATGTAAATAAAAGTATTTTACTATACAGGGTGGCCGGAACATTGACGTTCAAAAATAAAATTTAGGTCCCTCGTATCGTGGGGTATCCGAATCACCCCCATGTATGTTCCGCGACTTTTCATAGTTTTCGAGTTACGAATTTTTTTGATTTTTTGAGAATGATCGACCTGACCAATCTAAAAAATGGCTTTGTCGAGATTTTTTTTTTGCAACTGAATCTTCGTGAGTAGTACTTTTATGCATAAAATAATCAGCTTCGTAACTGTGATGAAAGTTATGAAAAAGTTGGTCTAAAGTGCTAATTTTTTTATGATTATGAAAGCTGAGAGTCTGGCGCATTCTTGAAGCCTACTTAGGAACCATGAAGTTTCCTGTTTAAATTTTTTATTTAAAGTTAAAATGCTAAGCCATAATTTACCGAACGTAATTTTTTCACTTTAGACCAACTTTTTCATAACTTTCATCACAGTTACGAAGCTGATTATTTTATGCATAAAAGTACTACTCACGAAGATTCAGTTGCAAAAAAAAAATCTCGACAAAGCCATTTTTTAGATTGGTCAAGTCGATCATTCTCAAAAAATCAGAAAAAAATTCGTAACTCGAAAACTATGAAAAGTCGCGGAACATACATGGGGGTGATTCGGATACCCCACGATACGAGGGACCTAAATTTTATTTTTGGACGTCAATGTTCCGGCCACCCTGTATTTGTCTTTAAAGTCATGAAAAACAAGAAATTGTAAAATATTTCTTGCTTTTAATTTTGTAGTCAAATATCGCAGCGACTGTACTATTTTCGCAGTAAATACAATGCTCCTTAACCACTACTTAAGCATATCGCTAATTGACTAGAAAAGCAATGTAAAAATCACAAAACGATACTTTATTTATGCGGTGCATCGCGTTGTACGGCGCTGCTGGTTGCGGCCAGCTAGTGATGTGGCTGTGCAGATCCACTAACGTAGGCTATCGACAACAATGTCGATTACCCAACGAATATACAGCGTTAATTGAAACCACGTACTCTATATTAGGTATTGTATCATATACAATTAAAATAATTTAATAATAAATTCCTACACAATAAAGTTCAGTTTACGATACAACTTCATAGATTTTTATAACTTTTCAATATAGTGCTAGTCACTCTGAAATCAACTGAACCACTATTAAAATAAAGTGTATATTTGTTTAAAGGCTGATCTTTCAATCATCTGATAATTTTATTTCATACAAAAACTGTCAAACATCAATTTATTCCTCGAATAAAAGTTATCTGGCGATGGAAAAATCAGCCCTAACTTGAAATAACATCTATTGGAAACATAAATAGACCTTACCTTCTCCGTCATATAGAATTTGGCAGGCGCATCAACAACAAGAACAGGCTGTTTGGCGGGTTCGAGTTAGTGCGAGACGCACTATTCGGCTCCATTATGCCCTCACCTTCAGCTCGGGCTGCAATCCCGCCTTGTGTGCAATAAATAAGCTTTGCTGACAAAACGTTTTTTTTTTTA
Organism: Apamea monoglypha; assembly: GCA_911387795.2. Classification (NCBI taxonomy): domain Eukaryota; kingdom Metazoa; phylum Arthropoda; class Insecta; order Lepidoptera; family Noctuidae; genus Apamea; species Apamea monoglypha. Next base: position 12,138,278 of record OU426922.1, read on the forward strand.
GGATGGTTTTCAAAACTAGTTGTGCGGCGTTCGTTCTTTCGATATTCAGTAATCGGCTAATAACGACATTTACCCTCACACAAATGATGACTAATGCATACGGAAAATTAGGCGTAAGTACATTTTTATTAATAATTTACATTATTATTCCCATTTTGATAATAATACACAGATGACGCCATTCAATTTGGACGAAGAAACCAAATTAAACTGCGTAGCCATAAAAGTGTATCATTCGATGTCGACCATATCAGTCAATTTGGTTATGGTTTGAAATATTGTCTACCAGGAACTCTAGTCGACCCTACTGAAGTGGGGTTTGCAGGGATAGACTAAAGATACAACCGTGGTATCGATTTTTTATCTCACATATTACAGAATAATAGGCTAACAAAATATGATATGTTATTATAGTAGGATCTCACATAGTGTCGATATGGCATCGACCTAATATAATCCTACTTAATATAATAATAATTAATATCCCACTAATATTATAAACGCGAAAGCTTGTATGGATGGATGGATGGATATATGTTTGTTACTCTTTCACGCAAAAACTACTGAACGGATTTGAATGAAATTTGGCAAACAGATGGTTTATAACCAGGATTAACATAAAATATAGGATGTTTTTTATCCCGATATTCCGGGATCGAAACTTATGTGGGTGAAACCGCGGGGAGCAGCTAGTAAATTTTACAATTATCTATTTCTTGACACTTTTATAAATCAAGATTTTCTGGATTTAACAAACAAGCTAATATAAAAAAAAAATCTAGCCTATACGTTCTTTAGTCTTTTAATGTGTGTGGCGTATGATGTTTATTGTCGACAGTGTAAGTTTTTAGTGTTACCAAATGGGAATCTGCTACGGCTACGGTTGGTGCTAAATATTTTCCCCCTTTTATTATAAATACTTCTTCAGTTAATTTAGGCATTAATTAACTTGATATTAGGTACTTCAAGATAAAAATGTAGTTTCTGCCTACCCCGTGGGAAAAACGCGTGAGTTTATGTATGCATGATTGAAATCGCACGTCCATCATAACGTGCTCTCTATATTTACACTTATATAAATACTCTATATTTTATGAATATTTTTGTTTTTCAGGGGGGAAAGAAAGTCGCCGGGGCTCCTGACTACATGGCTATGCGTGACGTAGTTAATAATGCAATTCAAACCTCTTCGGGAATTGGTACGTAAGATTACAAAAAGTATAGGTATACTTTTTTTTTTTTTTAAATATACAATTGGGTGGTATTCAATTACAAGTAGGTACTTGTAATTGAATACCACCCAATTGTATATTTTCCAGTAGCAGAGGAAAAGGTTAGGCTGATGGTGACATAACTGAGTTGTGATTCAACGAATCCAAACGCTTTTTTATAGTCTTCGAAACACACAGATGTTTTAATATACTTTCTTTGCTTTTTCTATTGCTTAAGTTACCACTTGTATGTGATCCGTGATGGAGTAATTTTTTCGAAAAGCTGCTTCTTCGCTTGGCTGATTTTAGCCTAAAGTTTTAGTCATTCTAGTGAGAATTCTACTTAACATCGGAGTGATGGGTCTATAGTTGTTAAGGTTACTGCGGTCGCCTTTTTTATGAAGAAGTACTGTAGTCGAGTGAGACCACTACTTCGGAGTAGATCCAGTTCTCAGTTGTCAAAAAGTTCTTTGAGAACGCTTTGCATCGGTTCCGAGAGTCATTTCAAGAAGCTCATACATACATAATCAGCCTTTAATTTTCCCACTGCTGGTCGCAGGCCTCCTCTCTTCGAGAGGGAGTGGGCTGTAATCCATCACGCCGGCCCAGTGCGGTTTGGTAGATGTCACATGAATGATGAAACTAGGACATGCCGGTTTCCTCACGATATTTTCTTTCACCGTTTTGAGAAGAAGCTCGTTCTTAGGGTTCTGTAGTTCACGTCACTCAACCCTTATAGTTTCGTCATATTCGTCCGTCCTCGCCTTACCTTCCAAACGGTTAGTGCTAGAAAGATGAAACTTTGCATGGATATGATTGTGTATTTACCACGTCAACAAACTGCTAAAATAAAATCACGAAACAAATTTATTTTGGGGTTCCTCCTCTACACGTATAATGATTTTTTTTTCTCGCGTCTACCCCATTGTGTAGGGTATTATTAGATAAGTCTTTTAAAAACATTGAGAGTTGCTAAGACGATTTTTTGATTTAGGTATCCGTTTGTGAGATATTCAACTTTAAAGCGCATTTTTTTTAATAGGGTGTCCCCCCTTCTAAAACCTAAGCGGCTGGCTTGAAAAATCTGAAAAAATTCATGATGGTAGTCCATGTGATGAACTTTGAAGGAAAACTATAACCGCTTAGACAACTTTGTTATTTCAGGAGTTATAGAGGCCTAACCTGTAAAATGCGCGGAAAACTTCCTACAAAAATAACGAAATAATAAGTAAACATGTAAAATATCCTTCTAAATCCACGTGCTATTATGGGTGACTACGGAACCCTATTTTTTGCGTGGCTTGACACGCACTTGACCGGTTTTGTTATACTATTTTGTGTTTTGTGCATTTATATTTGTATATCTCAGCTTGTAGCTTAAGTTTGATTAAGATAAGTCGTGCTCAACCTGCGTTTGCAATTTAGTTTCCAAACATGTACACAAATATGATTTTTTGGAAAAAAACCTTAATTGCTAAACATAAAGTTAAGTTTGCGCTACAAGTATAATGTTTTATGACGTTTTCAATAGTTAGGAGTTATTTATTCTAAATCAACTTAATTAATATTCACATAAATTTGATATACCTACACATAGACATAAGTTATAAGTGGAAATAAAATCAAATTGGAAACATGTATTTGGATAGACCTTCGGCTGTATGTTTGTACGAGTATGTCTTGTTTGTAACGGTTCGTTGGATCCATAGAGACCGCTGTAGTCAATATTTCCGGTAATTTCGTTACTTGTTTCGCAGCTTTATATTTACTCTGACTTGTTATTTAGCTCCTTAAAAGCTTTCTTAATTGCTCCAGATTTTTTGTATAGGAGATAAAAATAAACAGTCTTTCTTAATTGCTCCAGATTTTTTGTATAAGAGATAAAAAATAAATAAACAGTCTGTTTTCTCTCATCTTTCCATATAGGTTTCGATTTATTTCCTTGCTAGTTTGAGTAATTTTTGTTCGTGTACTTTTTTCGTTATTTTATTATTTATTACAAGCTTTTATTTAACTTGTTTAATTACTTCAAGCATATAAATGGATTTTCTTAATATAACAACCTTATTGGGAGCTATATGTTTGAGCCGTTTGGGCTTGAAACACTAGGGCCAAGCGGTTGGTTGACTCTTCACGTGACCAGAGGGCTGGCCTATTTTTAGCCCAAAAAATCAGCATTGCCATCCAACGTGGTAATGCTGCCAGCCTTTTGGGCACTTATCCCATTGACAGTGATGCGGACGAATTTTTTGATGCCCAATGAGCTGCTACCTTTTTCTAAATTTTTTCGTATTATATACTTGTATATATATTTTAGTATTAGCTTGTAAAAATAATAACCTAAAAATAAATTACTAATAATAATTGTGATTTTCAGGTGGTACTGCAATTATACATTCTTCTATCGTGAATGTTCTCTTTCGGGGATGTTTTCAAGAGTAAGTATAGTGTAAAAACTGTCATCAGCATTATTAGCCGAAGGAGTGGTGGCGAAGGGAGTAATCCCTACTGAATATCGATTTCAGTACTTATAGCAAATGGCAGAAACTTGCTTATTACATTTTTTTGTCCACCCGCCAGCACATCAAGCTACTACAATCTGTCAAATTTCTTTAATAGATTTTCAATTTTACCGCTAAAGCTTTAAGGTTCAAGGTTAATTAGGAAAATTTGACAGTTTCGGGTAGGTTGACCTGATGGCGTCTGTACATATTTATTCATAATACATACAAGTAAAGTGCATAAATGTTAAGTTTATTCAGTAATATGTTTGTTATATACCCGCAATATAGGTATGTTATTCTTGAGTAAAGGGGAGTATTAAAAAAAAATTGAATGAGTTTTAGAGAGGGGCGCCCACGAGCAAGTTTTGTCTCCGCAACTAATTTGTTTCTCACATCAAGTCTATTGGTTTGTATGAAAGTGAGACATTTTTGTCCCCGGGTTTGGACGCAAATATCGCCCGTTTATTCATAGACAAAAAAATTGCCGGCCAGCCAGTTGCCCCCTTTTTTTTTTTTTTCTGGGTGGGAAATCATCATATGACTTCTCCCGCTCTGGGCGGAGCAGGAGGGCGTGTCAGACTTTTACTGACTAAAACCCACTCGTGTTCCTTCAGTTGGCTATGCCAGGGACCACGGTATCTCTTTCGAACAACCCGCGGCCCTGGCAGGCATCGGCCTTAACGGACCCCGTCACTTCGTGCTGTCATCTCTTTGAGGCGCGCGTGGAACACAACGCGCCGTCGACTCGGGCCTGGTCTTTGCCGGCCAGCGAGCTGCCCATTGCTCGCCGCCCGCAAGCCCGCGCCTACGGTGGCCGGGAGTCGGCTGGTGACTCCCGACGTCCAGGGCGTCACCTGCGGCGACTAGGAGCGTGAGGGCGCAGAGATTGCCTTTCCCTCCTCCTTTGCGAGCATTACTGCTTCGCAGAAGGAGGTGACGGCTTCCCATGCACTCTCGCTCCGTACCATAGCCTGGACCAGGGCCGGACGCGAGAGATCGCCGCCGCCGATCGCCGCCACGAGAACGCGGCGGTGCTCCGCCCAAGCCGGGCAGACCTCCACCGTATGCTCCACCGTGTCCTCCGGGCGATCCACACAGCGGTGACACCCTGGCGTTTCCTCCCGCCTTATCCTGAACCTCCCGAAACAACCGTGTCCGGTAAGGACCTGCGTCAGGCGAAAGGTGCGGGCGCCGTGGCGCCTCTCCAGCCACTCCTCAAAGAGGGGACTTATCGCCGCAATTGTGGCGTGCCCAAGCCAGTTGCCCCTTAATCGAAAATTTTACAAAAAAGTAGCGTTGCTATCGCTATCGTGTGCGCGCATTGTCCAAATCTCGGCGAGCAAACAGCGACAGAGACAAACAAGTTGCTGAGCAACTAAGTTACTCGTAGGCCCGTACAATTTTTTTATAACATCTATGTAGGTAATAGATACGAAAAATTGCATCCAAAATCGGGTACTTTCGTTCTTTTTTTTAAATTTTGGGTTATTTTTCAGAAATTTAAGAGGTAAATCAAAACATGAAACCCCGATTTTAAATAAATAAATATGTCGGGGTACGTAGCGAAGTGTCGATGTTTTCGAGAAGAAACAAATATTTACGTTGAATACTATTGACTCGCTCTCAAACTGTTCTTAGTGTAAAAATGTTAATGGAATGTTTGAATACACCCGACTAACGTGGTAGACAAAAGTGCACTGAATATAATATCTAATATAAAATAATAAGTAATAAAATTAGGTCGTCGTGCCGATGTTGCTAACTAAGGTGTTCGGTGAATACACAGAACAGTTCCGCTACTTCACGGACACCTGGATGAAAGACGCACGGAACCGGAAAGTATGGCAGAAGACAGGGAACACATCACACACTGCTGGGTGCTGCTGCTGTATATGCCTCCCGGCATATACCCAGCAGTGAGTGATTCCGGGCTAAAATTATGATGATAATGATGACTTCACGATAGACGACATTGTTCAGAGAGCAGCTAACATATCAATTATTCACCTGAAATTATGACTGTGTTTCATGTCCCAAAATCCACGTCACAAAAGGTGTTGTTTAAGGGCATTCCGCCATTTTTGATTCATCATCTTTTTTTTTTTTTTGCAGGTTAGCACCGAAAAACCACGAGTTCCCGGATATATTTAACTACCTACAATATTCAGCGTTTGCGTTTCCAGTAGCTATTGTAATGTTTTTTCTTAATGTCTCCTACCACATGTTTCTTGTTGGCTCGTAAGTTAAATAATAATCTTCATTAGACATGACCATAATAATTATTAACGTGAGGTTGGGTAAACCGTATACCTTCGTCTAGCGGGACCCTTGAAAAATGCACAGATTTACTCGCGCAATTGTCTGCTCGCGCAAGTATCTACTCGCGTATCCCGTAAAGCATCACGTTTCCAAGACGTTTCTTGTTGCATAGATATTTGAATTTATCACTCTGAAAGTTTACTTAATCTTATTATGTTTTCTGATTGCATTGATGTCAGTTATCGATTTATATAGGGGTCACGGGCCCGCCGTTTTTGAAAAAAACGAAGTGGCGGTCAGGTAGGTAAGCCATGGATCTTTAAACCCCTATCCCTCTTACCTTACTTCATATAAAATTTCCAGTATCGTTATTTGGCTCGATCTCAGAATACCAGATTCTCAAAATACCAGATTCGCAATATAACAGATTATCTAAATACCAGATTCGCAATATACCAGAAGTACAGTTAAATGAAAAATTGTTTCTGGTTCTTTTTCTTCTTCTTTTCGTGTCGATGGTACTCTTCTTCGATATTTTATATTGTTTGAGCCTAGTCATCCATTAGGTTATCCAAGGTGCAAGTGGACGGGCACTTATCTTATCCAGCAAGTGGGGCATGGTCTGATTAGAGGCACCGCACTCGCCCTGGGTATTGAATGGGGCAGTAATCCTCCATTTTGAAAAATTGTGTCTGCAGCACCCTACTTGGTTACGCAATCGATTGACAACTTTTCATATAGGCCACTGCAGATCATGGCCAAGAGACAAATATTCCTGGGTCTTAAGAAGTCTGGAAGTGGTGGATGCTTTTCTTCACACAATTCGCTTCTCTCATTATAGTTGTCAAAAAATAAAAGGCCCGTTTGGACATTTCAGAATGCGTTCTTGACACCTGTCAGTTTCATACAAACGAATACGTATTTTGCGAATTTGATCTTTATTAACTACTAGAACTGTCAATGTCAAACGGGCCTTTTATTTTTTGACAACTTTATGTGGTTTGTTCTGGATGGCCTGCGTACAGCGTAAGAAGTATTTATTTTATTTTAAAAGTCGTTCTTACGACTTTTAAAATAAAATAAATACTTGCGGACAATCCCGCTGACCCGGCAGGCTTCGGCCCTAAGGGGAGACCCTTGAGAGTGAATTTTTTTTTACTTTGACTATTTTTGACTAAATGTACAATCACATTTTGTAACGAAATAAAAAAAGATCACTCAATCCAAATGCAAATGATTTGCAGATTTTGACAATTTTAGTAATCTCTTAACCGTAAAGGATGATTTCCACCAAACGGCTCGCATAGCATCGGAACGGATTTTACAATTTTTACAATATTCAAGCGATATAAAATCGTGTACACAGTATTTAAAGTCTATATTACCAAGCCGCGCACAGCAACTCGGCCGCGGGCGTCTTCCGCGACACGCGATCGTAGACGAAAGGACACGCCGCATCCGTTCGCATCCGTTCGTATCCTTTCCGATCCGATGCGATGCAAGCCGTTTGGTGGAAATTATCCTAAACTCGTCATTTTGCACAGGTCGTAATGTTATTTTGACATTTCATTTGACCACTTGGCATGCCGTTATGTATCTGGTAAATTATGAAAACTTTTAGCACAATGGTAACAGCGTTGCCTTGTTATGGTTGTCCTGATCAATCATTGAAAATAGTAGATTGGCTCCCTGGCTTCTATGTAACTCTTATGAAAACGGTGACAGGGAATTTCTACGGACTCGTTTACATGGTTACACAGAAACCAATCCTGTCCTGTTGCGGTCAATCATTACGATTGGACGGCGATGCCGCCATTGCGGTTTGCAGTTGCGGTCGCGGTCGCCTTCAAAAGAGCAATTTTAAGGTCCCGCTGTGCCCGCGATCTTGAAATGCTGTAATGATTTAAATCTTCTTCATCATCGTCAGTTGACACCCAAAGTTCTCCAGTCTAGTTACGCTTCGGGCCTAAATCTTACGAAATGTATTCTTTTAGGGCTTCGAACACAGGCATGTCAGTAGCTCATATGACAGAATTAAAGAAGTTTATTGGGAAAGAGAGTGCCACCATACCAGCCCAAGTCAGTCTACATGAAGTGGTAAGGTATAAAAGATTAATGATGTCCGTTTGGATTGAGGAGCCACTTCACGATTTTAAAAGGAAACTCACCCCCTTATTTAGTAGGAAAGTAGATAATTTTGTAGGCCAAATTGTGAAATTTTCTAGTAAAATATATACAAAGTTATAAAAGTGTAAAAGTGGCTCTTCAATCCAAACGTCTGAATTGATGAGCCATCTGGAATACGGAAAGTATATGATGAATATTTTCGAAAATTTTGTATCATTTAGTAGTGTATAGTGCCTACTAAAAACATGAGTCTAGTATTGTTGATGTTCAAGAATATACAAGTCTTTTAATGTGGCTCCTCAATCTATACATAAGAGCGTGAATTTCCATGAAAGTAAATGGTCTATTTATATTCCACTCAAAAAAACATTCAGTAGTAAGTGTGTTCGAATTTGTAGCATATAGAGAAAGTAGTAAAACTTAGTGAATTTAGTAAATAAACGCATCTTATTTGGCTCCTCAGTCCTGACGTTCTGCGTAATAAATAATTGATTGTATCTACCTGAGATCACAACGGAATCAATAACCAGAGACACTAACATTTAGTATAAATGTCTACTAATTACATATGTACAAATCAACATTGTATATATTCGGTATCTGAAAAACAAATTACTTTTCGATATTCATTAGGAATTCGCTATTAAGGGTGACCATGTTGTGTGTGTACCTGGGACAAACAGTCAAACTAGGTAAGTCCAACTTCGTTAAGTTAAGGAACCTACGGAAAATCTTCTCGTCCAAAATACCGCAGTGTCCCGAAACAAAAGTCTTTGACCAGTGTGTGTTGCCAGTTATGACTTACGGCACTGAGACGTGGCGTTTTACAGTGGGCCTCATAAGAAAGCTCAAGGTCACCTAAAGGCCAATAAAGAGGGCTATGCTCGGAGTTTCTCGGTGAGATTGACTTAAGAATGAGGGGGAACTTTGAGGGAGGTCCAGCAGTGGACGTCTTTCCGCTGAAATGATGAGGTTAAATGAAACCAGAATGACTAGTTTTTGAAATTTAGTTTTTAACAAATCGGCACAGTATGTAGGTGCAGAGATTCTTCATATGTTTTAGGTATTTAGTAGTCAATTTCGACATAAGTTAATGAATGAATTAATATTTGTTGGTCGGTGCTTTTCCGAATTTTACAATGAGAATCATAGTCGTCGTGACAAAACATCTCATCCTTCGTTGGGTAGTGACATTTATAGTGGCCCATGCCAGCGTAGATAGAATATGTCCGTAAGGATTGAGGAGCCACATTTTGTATCTTAATGAAACTAAATACTTATTTAGTAGTAAGTTTAAAAATTTTGTAGGTTCGATCCTCGATTTTGTAGTATAATACTTCAATAGTTATATGAAAATAAAGGTGGCACCTCAATCTAAATGTTTGGATTGAGGAGCCACGTCAGAACTAGGGATATCATGGATGTATATATATCATAATTTGGTACGATTTAGTAGCATTTGAGAGTAGTTAGTAGACAAAATCTGAGCTTAGTAGTGTTAAAATTAAAAAAGTTACCATATATTATATGTGGCTCCTCAGACCATACACATACTATTCGTCATTTTCGTAAGAAGCAGTAGTTAAATTAATGCGCAATTTCTTCATCATTTAGTAGTAAGTATATTAGATTTGTAGGATAAGAGTCAGTAATCAGAAATGAATGAATTGGTTGATATAGCACATTTAATGTGGCTCCTCAATTGAGATGCTTCGGTAAATAGATTTGCCTCTAATTTACTTATACTTGTGACGAAATTTGGAACAAAAACACCTATATTTTGTATAAATTTCTACTAAATGTACGTATAATCCTGCCATAAAAAAGTACATATCTACGAAGTTATTAGCTATTCTTTAATTTCCTATGAAAATGTTTTGAAGGGTGACCATGAATACATTATTTAAAAAGAAAATCTTTGTTTCGTGGCTTTTCTGGCAATCTACGCTGGCATCTCACTGTAAAATTCGGAAAAGCACCGACCAACAAATATTAATTCATTCATTAAATTATGTCGAAATTGACTACTAAATACCTAAAACATACGAAGAATCTCTGTACCTACATACAGTGTCGATTTGTTAAAAATTTAATTTCAAAAACTAGTCATTCTGGTTTCATTTAACATCATCATCATCATTTCAGCCGAAAGACGTCCACTGCTGGACCTCCCTCAAAGTTCCCCTCATTCTTAAGTCGAACTCGCTGAGAAACTCCGAGCATAGCCCTCTTCATTGGCCTTTGGGTGACCTTGAGCTTTCTTATGAGGCCCATTGTAAAACGCGACGTCTCAGTGCCGTAAGTCATAACTGGCAACACACACTGGTCAAAGACTTTTGTTTCGAGACACTGCGGTATTTTGGACGAGAAGATTTTCCGTAGATTCCTTAACTTAACGAAGTTGGACTTACCTAGTTTGACTGTTTGTCCCAGGTACACACACAACATGGTCACCCTTAATAGCGAATTCCTAATGAATATCGAAAAGTAATTTGTTTTTCAGATACCGAATATATACAATGTTGATTTGTACATATCGCCTCTTTGCAAGAATACTGTGATATTTCAGAAAAATCGATTTTTTTTTTATTCCATAATCAAAACCGCCGTATTGAACTTTATTTTCGATAAAAACGAGGTATTTTTTCGACAATAACGGTGCGTCTATGAGCGAAAGAGACAAGACAACTGCAATATTTTGTGTTGTCGCGCTGTCTCTTTCTGCCTCGTGATTTGTTTCGACAACGTGTCCCATCAGTCGGCGCGTGCCATTTGGAGGGAAGGGCGCTCTCGTATTTGTGCAAAAACGTGACATCACGAAGATACCACATTACGATTGCTAAGGTAAGTTTGAACTCTTTGATATTTTTTTATTAAGTAATGTGATATGTTGAATTGACACAGTTTTGTTGAAAATAGTATGCAATTTTAACTTGTTATTACTTTTGATATCACGTTTTCGTTGAAAAGATATCGTTTTTGTTTTGTAACATCATAAGATGACGCGTTGTTGACAATGAAATATTTTACAAACCATAAAATGGATTCGGAGTATTTTGTAATGTTACTTTTTTCTAGATAAATTATAAGTTTTTTTGTAAATTAAATCGTTATGTCACGTTGTAAATACTAAAACAAATGAATTATAAATATTTATTTTTTCAGATGGGATCGCGGTCCAGAAAATTAGTACAATTAGCAACTATGCAAAACGTAGTTGATAGTAACTTAAATGATAGTTCCAGTATCCAAGCCGAGGAAGTTGATGACTCTAATATAAACGCAATGATTCCAGAAGGTAAGACTTAATAATTTTGTTTTTTAAAGAATATTTTTGTAAAGACTACATGCCACCTATGTTCGGTCCCATGTAACAAGGGGCGAGCCTGTTGTCATGTAGTTATTTAAAATGAGTACTTAATACGAAACGAACTTAGGTGCTTACATTTTCATAGATTTTAAACAAATTGGATTTCCAATATTGGAAATCCATACATGAGGCCTATGCCCAGCAGTGGACGTCCATCGGCTGAGAAGAAGAAACAAATTGAGCAACATTATAAGGAGTCTTAGTGTGTTTTCTACAGATAATTATGTAAACACCTCGATTTTAGTTTAAATTTTTGTTTTAAATTAAGAATTTAAAACAAAAATTTAAACTATTAGGTACTTATGTTTCATAAAGTTTTTCTATTGTTTAAGTTATTATTATTTATATTTCTTTTAGACAAAAGTAACGATGACTCAAAACATCGTCGACGTGAGTCAACTAGTAGTACCGGTAGCTCTTCAAGTAGCTCTTCGAGTTCTTCTTCGAGTTCCTCCTCAAGCAGTGGACCATCTTTTTATGAAGGTAGTAAGTTTTTATATAAATGCATTTATTATATTTCTTAATACATACATACATTATTATTGTCACGCCTTTTTCCCATTGGGGTAGGCAGAGACTACTATTTCTTAATAAATGCACTTATTCAATTTATGTAATAATTTGTGTTCAATTCTGTGCATTTCGGATGCCGAACGTTTGCAACGTAATTATTTGGGACTAATTTTCTTTTAACTTTTCCCCAGATAGTGATGATTCCGTAAAGGATCCCAATTATCAAGAGGAGAAGTCAAAAAGTAATAATATACATACTTCAGACTCTGAAGAAGAAGGTGCCAGCACTAACTACAACTTCTCAAAAGACCAAGACTTGTTTAATTTAAATAATAATATTGCTTCAGTTGACACCATAGAGCAAGTTGACATGTTATTGGTAAGTAATTCAGCAGAAAATCGAGACATAATAGTTAACCATACAAATCAGATAGATCTGGTCGCAACAGAGAATAATTCGCTTGTAGTTGGGAATGATACCACTATGTCAATAGAGCCAACCACTTCCAACATCACCCCAACTAAAGTAGGAAAAAAAAGACCAAGGCAAGAGTTAAATTGGAAGAAGAACATCGCTAAGCGATTAAGAAATAGTGGACTATCATATATTTCAACAAAAACTAATAAGCCCTTTCCAAAACGCCAGCTTAAACCACCTTGCAGAGAAAATTGTAAATTTAAATGTAGCTCTAACTTCTCAGAGCTTGAACGTGAGAAAATTTTAAACGAATATTGGGGTTTAGGACAAATTGAGAAACAATGGACGTAAAATATAGATTATGGTCCACCTAAAGTAGGTTTAGAATAAACCTAGTGATTATTTACAAAGACTAATGTTACGAAGAGACTGATTGGTTAGCTAGATCTAAAATAATAATAACAAATTTAGTAATAACAGTATACTTTTAATTAAGAACTGATAGCTATAGTTTCATTTTGTTAACTTTGTTGATTGTTAACTGTTGAATTACTGTATTTAAGTCATCATTCATCATCATCATTTCAGCCGATAGACGTCCACTGCTGGACATAGGCCTCCCCCAAGTGTCGCCACATTGACCGGTCCCGTGCGACTCGCATCCAGCGGATTCCCGCAACCTTCACCAGGTCATCGGTCCACCTAGTGGGAGGCCTTCCAACGCAACGTCTTCCGGTTCGCGGTCGCCACTCCAGAACTTTTCGGCCCCATCGGCCATCCGTTCTGCGAGCAATGTGCCCTGCCCACTGCCACTTAAGTTTGGCAATTCTTCGGGCTACGTCGGTAACCTTGGTTCTCTTGCGGATGTCCTCATTTCTGATTCGATCACGCAAGGAAACTCCGAGCATAGCCCTCTCCATTGCCCTTTGAGTGACTTTAAGCCTTCTGATGAGGCCCATTGTGAGCGACCACGTTTCAGTCCCGTATGTGATCACTGGCAACACACACTGGTCATAGACTTTCGTCTTGAGACACTGTGGTAAGTTGGACGAGAAGATACCGCGCAGCCTCCCGAACGCCGCCCAGCCGAGTTGGATTCGACGATTGACCTCTTTCTCGAAGTTAGACCTACCTAACTGGACCGTTTGTCCCAGGTACACATAATCGTCTACAACTTCGAGTGTTGAGTCTCCGATCTTGATAGGAGTGGGTGTGACATGGGCATTCAGCATGATCTTGGTTTTGTCCATGTTCATTTTAAGACCCACTCTTCCGGAAGCTCTGCTGAGGTCATCGAGCATTATACTAAGGTCCTCCATGGTTTCAGCCATGACCACTATATCGTCGGCAAACCGAAGGTGAGTGATGTACTCGCCATTGACGTTGATGCCTAGCCCTCTCCAGTCCAGAACCTTGAAGACATCCTCTAGTGCAGCGGTGAACAGTTTCGGAGATATGACGTCTCCCTGTCTCACCCCTCGCTGCAGAAGGATAGGTTCGGAAGCTTGGTCCTGAAGTCGGACTGACATGGTGGCGTTTTTGTACAAACACTTCAACACCTCGATGTACCGATAGTCGATTTGGCACCGTTGGAGAGACTGCAGTACAGCCCAGGTTTCGATCGAATCGAAGGCTTTCTCGTAGTCCACAAACGCTAAACAGAGTGGCAGGTTATACTCTTCGGTCTTCTGTATAACTTGCCGCAGCGTATGTATGTGGTCCACGGTGCTAAAGCCTTTTCGGAAACCGGCTTGTTCGGGAGGCTGAAAATCGTCAAACCTGCGCGCGAGACGATTCGTGATGACTCTTGAAAACAACTTGTAGACATGGCTTAGAAGTGAGATGGGCCTATAATTCTTCAACCGGGCATTGTCGCCCTTCTTGAAGAAGAGTACCACCACACCCCTGCACCATGCCTGTGGCGTTTTCCCCTCGAGTATGACGGAATTAAACAGCTTCTGAAGGGCCTCAAGTACCGGTTTTCCACCCGCCTTCAGGAGTTCGGCCGTAATTCCGTCATCACCTGGTGCTTTGTTGTTCTTGAGCTGTTTCAGAGCCATCCTAATCTCGTACAGGCTGAAGTCCGGGATGTCTTCGGTATAGTGTCGGGTCAGTCTAGCTCTTGGGTCGTTTGCTAGATCTACAACGGGTTTACTGGTTGACGTGTACAACTGTCCATAGAAGCTCTCGATCTCCCTCAGAAGCTCCGGTTTGGCGGATAAGATCCTACCATCGTCGGTCTTCAGTTTCGTGAGCTGGCTCTGCCCAATAGCCAGATCTCTTGCAAATACCTTGGAGCCTTTGTTCCGCTCGATCGCGTCTTTGATACGCTCGGTATTAAAGCGGCGGAGGTCGCTCTTCAAGGATTTAGAGATCCGTCTATTGAGCTGCCGGTATTTCCACGCCTCGTCTGGAGACTGCAGGATCATCTCACGCCGCTCCTTCATGAGCTTGAGAGTGTGATCGGAGAGCCTCTTGTTCTGATCTGTACGACGTGTCTTAAAGAACTTAGACCCGGTCGTATGGACAGCTTCCACGAACCCATCGTTGTATTCGTCCACTGAGCTTCCTAGGCACTCGAAACGGTTCTGGAGTTCAAGCTGAAAGCTCTCGGGGTTATGGATCCGGATCTGTGCTGGACGGAGCGTAGACTTCATCAGTCGAGACCTTTCAAGCTTGATATTGATGTTCAATGTGCCTCTTACCATGCGGTGATCGCTCCCGGTTTTCAGCGTATTGATCACTGAGACATCATTGAATATTTGCTTCTTGGTTGACATGATGAAGTCAATCTCAATTCTGAGTATAAGGTACGCTACCCTGGTCGACACACTCTCGATCTTCACCACGTTGTTCACAAGGGACTTGTGGACGATAAACCCAACACCACCCTGGGACTGCCGGTCACCCTCTCGGAAATAGAGCAGGCTGCCGGATTTCAGGATTACCGTGTCCTCCCCCTCTCTTCGGACTTCAGATAATCCTACAATACTCCATCGCAGCCTGCTCAACTCCTCTTCGAGTTCCGTTATCTTCTCGTCGGTCCGGAGCGTACGCGTGTTATATGTTGCCAGGTCCAGTCGTCGTTGGTATTGGCAGCCGGATCCCATCCGGAGATTCTTCGCACCCCTTGCCACGCCGTAACCTCGACCGCTGCCGTAGTCGAGGGTAGACGGGCTGCCGGGCACTAGGGGCCATTTCTGTAATGTGCTATCCATTGGGGGGGGGTTGCCATAATCGCCACGCTTGGCAGGCGGGTTGGCGATCGCAGAATAGTTCTTACAAAAAGACAGAGAGCGCTGCTGCCCATTCTCTGGTAAGTATATTTAAGTAGGTAACTGTATATCCTACCTACGTTATAATGACTAATGTTTATGCTTGATTTTCTTTTCCTACAAATTTTTCATTGATTTAATAAACATTTTTATTTCTAAAATGTGTTTTTATCATATAACCTAACACAACACAAAAAAATATATTATCAACAATGTGACAAGTTCATATGTCACATCGATCCTTGAAAACTTTTTCAGTAATAGTGTGACAAAATATCCCTTTTTTTTTAATCCTGTTAATTTATACCGAAAAATAGCCAATAGCGCAACAATTACTATAGTTTTAGATGAATTAATAGTTAAATTATAAATCACTAGAAGGTTTTGTTGCTTTAGCTCTATTATTTTAGATTTTATAACATTTCGAAAGTTTAAAATACGCGTCCTGTAAAATTGCCTTTTTTGAGATGTTACAGTATTCTCGCAAAGAGGCGATATGTAATTAGTAGACATTTATACTAAATGTTAGTGTATCTGGTTATTGATTCCGTTGTGATCTCAGGTAGATACAATCAATTATTTATTATGCAGAACGTCAGGACTGAGGAGCCAAATAAGATGCGTTTATTTACTAAATTCACTAAGTTTTACTACTTTCTCTATATGCTACAAATTCGAACACACTTACTACTAAATGTTTTTTGGAGTGGAATATAAATAGACCAATTACTTTCATGGCAATTCAGGCTCTTATGTATAGATTGAGGAGCCACATTAAAAGACTTGTATATTCTTGAACATCAAAAGTACTGGACTCAGGTTTTTAGTAGTCACTATACACAATTACTACTAAATGATACAAAATTTTCAAAAATATTCATCATATACTTTCCGTGTTCCAGGTGGCTCCTCAATTCAGACGTTTGGATTGAGGAGCCACTTTTACATTGATATAACTTTGTATATATTTTACTACAAATTTCAGAATTTGGCCTACAAAATTATCTGCTTTCCTACTAAATAAGGGGAGATTTTCCTTTTAAAATCGTGAAGTGGCTCCTCAATCCAAACGGACATGATAGAATAGATTGCCAGAAAAGCCACGAAACGAAGATTTTCTATTTAAATAATGTATTCATGGTCACCCTTCAAAACAATTTCATAGGAAATTAAAGAATACCTAGCTTATAACTTCGTAGATATGTACTTTTTTATGGCAGGATTATACGTACATTTAGTAGAAATTTATACAAAATATAGCTGTTTTTTGTTCCAAATTTCGTCACAAGTATAAGTAGATTAGAGGCAAATCTATTTACCGAAGCATCTCAATTGAGGAGCCACATTAAATGTGCTATATCTCCCAATTCATTCATTTTTGATTGAATGATTCTTATCCTACAAATCTAATATACTTACTACTAAAACTACTGCTTCTTTGAAAAATTACGAGTAGTATGTGTATGGTCTGAGGAGGCACATATAATATATGGTAACTTTTTTTCATTTTAACACTACCGAGCTCAGATTTTGTCTACTATCTACTCTCAAATGCTACTAAATCATACCAAATTATGATATATATACATCCATGATATTCCTAGTTCGGCCGTGGCTACTCAATCCAAACATTTAGATTGAGGTGCCACCTATAAGTTCATATAACTATTGAAGTATTATACTACAAAATCGAGGATCGAACCTACAAAATTTTTAAACTTACTACTAGATAAGTATTTAGTTTCATTAAGATACAAAATGTGGCACCTCAATCCTTACGGACATAATATACTTACTACTAAATGATGAAGAAATTGCGCATTAATTGAACTACTGCTTCTTTGAAAAATGACGAGTAGTATGTGTATGGTCTGAGGAGCCACATATAATGTATGGTAATTTTTTTCATTTTAACACTACCAAGCTCAGATTTTGTCTACTAACTACTCTCAAGTGCTACTAAATCATACCAAATTATGATATATATACATCCATGATATTCCTAGTTCTGACGTGGCTACTCAATCCAAACATTTAGATTAAGGTGCCACCTTTAAGTTCATATAAATATTGAAATATTATACTACAAAATCGAGGATCAAACCTACAAAATTTTTAAACTTAAACAAGTATTTAGTTTCATTAAGATACAAAATGTGGCACCTCAATCCTTACGGATATTTATATATTTATGGTCATTATTTTATAAATAACCGCGTGGAGGTCGGAAATTGTTTCACGGGTCGCATACTACCGATTCATGTAAAGGGGTTTATTTATAAAAGTTGCCCAACACTAGAAGCGCTGCCATCCCATTTTTCCCACCTGCAAGTTTGATCGTCTTTTATTTTTATTTTTTTATTTAGGTCGATGATACTTTTGACTTTTACTTATTTTATGCATTGGAACTACCTAATTTAAAATGATTTCAATTTTATAACAATAATAGTTTATGAAAAAACATAATTTTTGTCCCGTCCCGATTTTTCCGTCGACAGATAACTTTTATTCTAGGAATAAAATTGACGTTTGACAGTTGTATGAAACAACTGCCGAAATTTCAAAATATTCCTCGAATAAAGTTATCAAATGATTGAAAAATCAGCCCTAGATCATATATTTCGTATTTTATACCAACGATCTTTTTAATAAATAAACTGGGACAGAATTGTCACGACGGCGGTCTTAATCTTCGGCACTTCTAGTGTTAAAGCACCTAAGGAGAAGCAACTGTTTAACTTAACTTTAAGCAACGTTTATAAACACAGTGTCTGCGTTTATAACCCTTGATCACAAATATCCAAATCCGTTAAATTCGTTGAATCGTGAAAAGGTAACTCGGATAACTGCGTTAACTACATTAACGTTAACAAGTTGTGATACTTGTTTTCAAAAAGTCTTGCAAGAGACTGTCATAAAACATTGACTGTTTGACGTTGTTTCAGGCATGTTTCGCTAACTATTTTGTTTACGTTTTTGACAACAAGTCTTTATAACTTGTTTTTGCAGTAAAGGATAAACAAAAAAGAACCTACACATCTTTTAGAAGACAAAGGTTTTATACCTTGGTAAAACACGGGGTTAGGGTGATGAAGACATACACATGTCAGTATAGAGAATAAATGCCATTAAGGATGCGATGGCAAGTAGGGACAGAGCCAAAAGAAGGTTGAAACGCAGTCCTTCTGAGCGCAACTTGAATGCGCATAAGGTGCTGCGTAATCGCTGCAGGCATATGTGTAGAGATGCAAAGAGACGCTACTTTCATAATTCTCTTGACACTCTTAACTCGTCTGAAGTCTGGAAGTTTCTTAAAACTGTCGGCATTGGCAAGTTTCCAGTCGTTTCCAGTAATGACATTGACGTGTGTGCTCTTGACAAACATTTTTCACACTCCCCTGTTACTTTTGATCCGCACGTCAGATCAACGTTAAATAAACTTTCTGGTCTGCCATTGCCGCAGTGTTCTTCTTTTGAATTAAATCTAGTAAGTGAAAGTGAGGTCAAAAAATTTATTTGTGCTATCTCCTCCTCTACTGCAGTTGGTAATTATAACATTTGTTCAAGAATGATTTCTCCTATCCTCCCTACACTACTTCCTATCTTGACCCACATTTTTTATTTCTCCTTGTTTTCTTGTACTGTTCCTAAGGCCTGGAAGCAAGTTCATATCATCCCCTTACCCAAAATTCCTAAGCCGGTCTCACCCACCGATTTCCGTCCCATATGTATCCTTCTATTTCTCTCTAAAGTTCTTGAGCATATTGTTCATCAACAACTTTCTGCCTTTCTATTTGCGAATGATCTCCTTAGTCCTTGTTTTCGACCTGGTCATAGCACAGTAACAGCTCTTTTGAAGGTTACTGATGACATCCGCTGGGCAATGGACCACAAATCTCTTACTTTACTTGTACTTCTCGACTTTAGCAATGTCTTTAATTCTGTCAATTTCGACATACTCCTAGGGATCCTTAAATCTTTCAATTTCTCCTCTTCCTCTATTGGTTGGTTTAACTCCTAGGCCGCTCACAGTGGGTTCGTCTTGACGAGCAGGGATTCATGCCCTTGAACACCAAAATCTCTCTTGATCAAACCCTCGTTCAGCCCATTATTGACTACGCCGATGCCTGTTATTTGGATGCCACCGAGGAGCTTTTAAATAAACTTGAGCGTTTGCAAAATATTTGTATTCGTTTTGTTTTTAACCTTAAGAAGTATGATCACGTCTCGCAACTTTCGCAAGATACTCAAGTGCCTCCCCATTCGACTTCGCAGGAACTCGCGGATTTTGTGTCTGTTACAGTCCTAAAACACCATCCTATCTGCGGGAGCGTTTTTCCTACACCCGCCCTTCAGATGCACGTTGCAGGTCGCATCTTAAAAACCTTCTCAAGTCCCCTCCCCACTCCACCGACTTCTACTCCTACTCCTTCACAGTGCACGCGGTGCGGTTGTGGAATTCACTACCGCCTGACATTAGGGACTGCCGAACTGTTGCAGTTTTTAAAAGAAGAGTAAAAGAACACTGTCTGTCCACTTCATCATAGTTGTGTATGTATTTATTATTTTGAGTATGATATAATTATTATCATTCTAGTGATATTTATTTTAGAAGTATGTATGTATATTTGTATGTATGTTAGTATATTCACGTAATTTTTGTTTAGTTTTTAAGTGAATTGTTTTTGATATACAATCATATAATTACAATCGTATAATTTTTTTTTCTCTCCTTTACTATTTCACACTCTGTCTACATCTCTGTATCTATTGTCCTGTCTCGGGTGTGCTGGAAGAGATATCTTGTGAAATAAGCATCACCTCTGTACCTATTTTTTCTGTTCTGTTTTTCTTGTCTGTTTATAAAAAGTTGATACGACAGAGGGGGCTTTCCTTTAAACTGCCTATACTAGGTACCATTTTCAAGCTCTGTACTAAAAATCAATTAAATAGGAGCAGTAGTTTAGCCGCAAATAATTTTTTTAAGTTTTTGCACCATTTGAACACGATGTATCTTTCCTAACAGCTGATTATGTCTAAGCATAGGTCATGCACCTTACAACGATAAATTTATGATGCGTTGTTGCCGCTCTGACGCATGTCACTAAAAAGTTGGCAATGCAAACAAGGAAGCAATAAATACACACACACACTTGCACTTTCATAAGAGAGTGACAATCATAGCAAAACACCCCGCGCGTAAAAGAGACAAAAATAGGTCAGTTTGTTGCATCCTAAATTTTTGCGATCGGTAAGTGGGGCCCTACAGAACTTGTTTTTTCAGTGCGCCGACGCTGCCCTTTCGGAACGTACGATTTGTACAATTTGTGCGCTGACAATTGTGATTTTGTTTTGTTAATGTGATAGGACACTAAATAAGTTTAAGACAGTATTTCTTTTTTTTTCATTGTGCCAGGACACTATAACTTTTTTTGAGTGATTGACTGTTTTTTATTGTGAAAGGACACGTAATTTAAATTTGGTTGTGTATGCCTCAGAGGTAAATACAACTGTTGAACTAAAAAATACGATTATTTTAGCATTTCACAAATTAAAGTGCTTAGCGAAGGACAGTGATTTAATTAGAAAAATAAATAACAATATTCTCCGTCGGTATAATTTGTGCATTAATGTGAATAGAGGACACATCGAGAATTTAAAAATTTAGTGTGTTTGTTTTTGTGCGCGTACTTCAAAACCTTAGGCCTACTGTCCACGGCGGCGTCATTTGACGAATGCGTGCAACCTACAAATGACGGCAGGCGTATTTTGCATATTTGTTATGTCCACGCTATCGTCATGCAATCGTCAATCACGCTACAAAACTTCTCAGTTTTCTTTCAAGTAGCATCGCGAAAGCACGTCTTTTCGTTGGGAAAATGTCAAGTGATGATGAGGATGTGATTATAGCATACAACTTCATTAGAAGACGACGAAACAGGCGAAGAATGTACTGGCTTCATCCATACATCGAAAGAAATATAAATTGTAGATTATTTGTTGCTGCCAGAGAGCTATCAGAAGATGATTCTGTATTTCAATCATTTTACCGAATGACTAAAAATACGTACCAAAATTTAGTCTCTATTGTTGCACCACATATACAAAGACGAAATACTGCAATGCGAGAATGTGTCAGTCCAGAAGAAAGGATACTTATAACTTTGAGGTAAGTTATATTTTAAATACTAGCTGGTGCCCGCGACTTCGTCTGCGCAGGATTAGGGCTTTTTTGACATCTTCATATTTTAGACAATTCACACAATATCTTTATAAATTGTAGCCTATGTGTTACTCTGATTTAGAAGCTATATTATTGTAAAGTTTCATTAAAATCCATTCAGTAGTTTTTACGTGAAAGAGTAACAAACATCCATCCATCCGTACTTACAAACTTTCGCCTTTATTGGTAATATTAGTAGGATAATCATAACGTACTTGTCTAGTAAAAAAAAATATTGTAATAAAAATGTATTTTAATATTAGAAAAAAAATTAAAAAGAAACGTAGGTACTTTAAAGTACCGATTACAAGTTTTCAAAGTTCTCCAGTTGTGATATGTCTTCAGAAAGATTTACATGAGAATAATTAATTGGAGATACTGGAGGAAGCGATGAATTTGAAATAGAATCTACAGAAGATATTGGTGAATTGGTGTTCCTGTATTGTTGTGACTGCTGTATTGGATAATAGTGGTTGTCATGTTGCTGTGGCTGCTGTGATTGGTCTGACTGAATTTCTTCGAGTAATAATAAAACCTTGATTCTAAACTTTCTCATTTGCTCCTCTGATAAATTTTCTACGTCTGGCAACAAACTTAGTAAAAACATTTTTCTAGCACTGTCTGTCTTAATTTCTTTTTTTTTTATCCAATCGACAAATGCTTTGTCAGCCTCGTTGGTAACTTTTCTTATTTTTGGCTTCTTAAATGTGTTTGAATCGACGGATCCAGAAGATGGCGTTTCCAATGTATTCGTAGTTGCTTGAGTACATGGGACTTCGTCAGTTGTAGAATTAGATTCAATATTTTCGGTGTTCACCTCAGGTGGCACAGGTATGTTCCCCGGTTCATCAGTGTGAACAATTGCTTTCACAAAAGGAAGAACAAACTGTAGTTCTTCATGTAGGTAGTATAATTTCTTTTGCTTTGTCGATGAACCACTAGGAGTTGGTTTCAGGCTGCGGACAAATCCATTCCTTATATTTCTCCACCTAGTTTGACAATCGGCCACTGAAAAGCAACGTGCAATTAATACAATATGTCTTTTTTCAGATACCTATCAACTGGGTGTAGTTTTCGGGCACTTCAATTTTACTTTGCTCGAGGAGAATGCACTATATCTCGAGTTGTAGCAGAGACAACAGAAGTTATATGGGGCGTACTCAGAGACACCTACATGCCTGTGCCAACAACTGATGAATGGAAGGCTATTGCAACCAGGTACTACGAACTATGGAACCTTCCAAATTGTCTGGGATCTCTGGACGGAAAGCACATACGGATTCAAAAATATCCTAATACAGGATCTGCAAATTATAACTATAAAGGATACCATTCCATTATTTTGTTGGGATGTTGCGACGCAGATGGTTATTTTACGGCTATAGAATGTGGATTTGCTGGAAGAAATAGTGACGGTGGTGTGTTCCAGGCATCGGCTTTGGGAAGGTGGCTAGAAAGAGATGGTTTAAATATTCCTCAATTAGGATCACCTTTACCAAACGATGGAGAAACTGGAAATATATTTCCATATTACTTTGTTGGGGACAACGCATTCCCCTTGAAAAAATATTTAATGAGGCCATATTCAGTGCGAAACTTGGACAACGTTAAAAGAATATTTAACTACAGATTGAGTCGTGGACGAAAAACAATTGAATGTGTTTTCGGAATGATGTCACAAAAATTTCAAATTCTTTTGAAGTCTATTACATGTCGCAAATACTCCACTATAATTTCTATAATAAAATGCATATGTATTTTACATAACTACATACGTAAACATGAAGGAGTGCAGTACCAAATCAGTACATTCAATGAATCGACATCACAAAGACTAAAACCGATTTTAATACCTAATATGACTTTTGTAAATACACCAAATGGTTTACGTAACTATTTATCAAATTATTTTTTGAAACCTGACTGTGCACTGCCTTGGCAGTGGAATCACTGTGTAATTGAATAAATATATATTATTACTTACCGGAAGCGTTTGTTTTTTGTGCAATTTCACTCCAAGCTCTGTCCGTAATATCTTTTCTAGAGTATTCTGGTAATTTATTATTGTATAAACAAGGATATTGTTCAATAATATGAACGAAATTCACTGACGAGCCCGCCATTTTGTAAAACAACAAAGCAAAACAACAGGTGTTTGCGTCTCACAAGTCGGTCGAGTAGTGACATGCTGCCACGCGCACCGCATGACGAACGCAATACGAAAGGCGGACGCGACGTTGCCGCTCCGTGGACACAGATTTGATTGTTTCTACGCAAGATGCAAGCAATCGGCAATTGACGATAGCGTGCGTATGACGTGCGGTTTACGTGGACAGTACGCCTTACCTAACATAAAAGCCAGACCGCCGCCGGCCGCCCGCCTCGACACGAGTTAACACACGCCGCCGCCGCGCTCGCCGGCGCGCGCGCGACGTTGCCACTCTGTTACCTAGGCACCTAAGGTCAGTCAAATTTCTTTACAAAGGGTAGTTACGTTTTATTCTGATTTGTAAGCTATTTAGTTTGTTTGAAATAAATATTTTCTCTTTTTTGGCACTTTTTATTTTTATACCGTATCGAATTAA
Organism: Apamea monoglypha; assembly: GCA_911387795.2. Taxonomy (NCBI): domain Eukaryota; kingdom Metazoa; phylum Arthropoda; class Insecta; order Lepidoptera; family Noctuidae; genus Apamea; species Apamea monoglypha. Next base: position 12,162,763 of record OU426922.1, read on the forward strand.
TACTAAACACGTATAGTATACGTAGTGTAATTTAATGCCCCTCTGTCGTATCAACTCTGTATATGTGTGTACATAAATAGTAAAATAAAAATAAATATATTACTATGGACACCTCGGCAACAATATCTGATATCATGATTAATTCATTAATTAATATATGACGGCAAATATATGTGATAATTTGTGGGAGGCATGTGCAAGTGGTAACGCAAATTTGTAAGTGCGTAGTTTTCGTGTTCCTTCCATGTATTCCTTCGAACTATTTGCGGTTAATTTAATAGGTGGATGGTTTTGAATCATAAAATCAGATATTATTGCTCATACTAATTATATTTATGCATAAACTAAAAATTAACAAACAATTAACTAACGCAAAATTCAAAGGCGATTTTCCTGTTAAATAGAAATTGCAATTTAAAAAATTCTATACTGTGCCGAACTTGTCTTTTCTATCAACACTTTAGGATAAAATCACTTTTGAATATCGATAAGGTGCCATCTCCACCAACGAAAGAATCGCACCGCATATGTAACTCTCGCCGCGATTTTCTCGCCCGTGGAGATGGCGCCTTAGCCTTAGTACAAGTTATTTATTCCTACTCGCGACTGTATACTTCCTATTAGTTTTATTTCTTACCATTGTTTTTCTTACCATAATTTATCCTCAATGTGTTTTGCCTCACTCATTAATTCTTTTTGTTGCAGTATTCCATACTTTTTGCGTTCCTCTTTTTAATGACTGTATTTTTCCGCTGGAACACTTGGATACCAGGATGGGCTGATTATACTAAAGACAAACAACAGGCAACAATACTAGGGTAATAACTTTGTAATTGCGATCGTAGTGTAAAAAGGCACACCAAACATTGTTAATTTTGGGAAGTGAGGTGGGTCGAAACTAGGTTGGTCTACAATTTATAAGGCAGAGGTCCTGCTACCATTGTCCTGCTCCATCAACAGACTGTTCACTTGTTCGCCATCTCCAATTCAACTACTCATGGAATTTAATTGAATGATCCAAACACGAAATGTCTGCTGTTGAACTGCAACATTAGCTCAAGGTTACCACATAATTATAGTGTTGCAATTTCCAAGTCCATCAGATGAGTTAAAGTGAAAGAAACTAAAATGGTAATTTATTTTTCTAATTGGTGTAGGTGTCGCAGCCAACTGGTTAAATTAGCCGTTTAGTCAACTGCCTAGCCTTTGGAAGTAGTGCTCGCCTCACTTCACTCTCTCGGCTCGCACGCGGTTGATCACAATTTTAACCTACCCCATTTTTCGGCTCGCACGTGATTGGCTACAGTTCCAACTAAAACTATAATTTATGGAATTTTATACGGCGGGGTTCAAAATGTTTGCCTTTCAGGCGAATGCATACTTTTTTGGAGATAACTATTTTCATTTGTTGCAGACTTAAAGACGCGACAGTTGGAGCTATATTTTGTATATTGTTACATATTTTACCTAAAAGCATGGATTTTATGAAGATCTGGAGTGCTCAAAGTAAGTTAACATTATTTTCGCCCTGAAAGTTTTTTTAGAACGAGACCTGTTATTAGCAAAAAAAAATAGATAAATACAAAGCGACCCCTAAGTCCCTAGAACAAGACCACGAGTGCGAGACTATAGGGTAGACGAACCTTTCACCATAAATATCACTATAAAGTACACCTGCACCTACACCTGCCGCGTTTGTCTGTCTGAACGCGATAAACTCCGAACGGATTTTCATACGGTTTTCAGTAATTGACGAGTGATTAATGAGAAAGATTTAGGTGTATAATCCATTAAGGTTTTGTGTGAATTGGCTGAAATATGACGACGATCGTTGATGATATCGGAAAAAATCGTGCTGACTGGGAGGTATACTTGGTGTGCGCCGTAAACCAATTGAGTTATATGAAAACAATGTATTATGGAATTATTCCTCAGTTTTCCGTGTGATTTTTCTACCTTCACGCCGGCAACGTCGCGAACAAAAACTTATTTAAATAACTGCTTACATTTTAATGATCACTGTCGTAAAGTTGTAAAACCATAATATATTATATTTTATTATTTTTATTATACAGGGCGTCCCACGATTATGCCACATGGAAGAAAAGTACCTTGAATATTGTAGATGGAACATTTTACTGAAAGAAGACATTATTTGAATTTAAAAAACAATTTAAACTGCATTCATAGATATTTAAATAATTACCTACATGGTTGAACCGGGAATCGAACCCGTTACATGAGAAAAATAATCACCCTGTAGCTTTATTATACCGATCGAAAGGCTTCATCATAAGGATTATTTTTTGATAAATAACATAGTGTCACAAATAAAAGGAAGACCATGAATTTAGATACATGTAACGGGTTCGATTCCCGGCTCAACCATGTAATTATTTAAATATCTATGAATGCAGTTTAAATTGTTTTTTTTAAATTCAAATCATGTCTTCTTTCAGTAAAATGTTCCATCTACAATATTCAAGGTGCTTTCCCTCCATGTGGCATATCCGTGGGACGCCCTGTATATCATAGTATATATAAATAAATATATTGGCTTAGCTATCGCATTAGGTTTCTAAACCTGTAATGATAGTTTAAGAGTTTTAAATAAATAAATATTATCAAATTAAGGTTAGTAGTAGCACTCGGATCAGAAAACCTTTATGGCAGTATTCGTTTACATAACTTTACCGACATAAAAAAAAGAAATACAAAAAAAAAAAAAACAGAAACGGTTATAAAACACCACATTCACGATCAAAAGACATGGATAAAGTTTGCCCTAGCATAGAATTACTACTATTATTTTATTATATAGGGAAATCAATCAGAAGGGGGTTCTTGGAAATTCAACCTTTCAAGGGGGTGAAAACGAGGAATTTGTTTGTATGAAAAATTTTATTCCTCCAGTTAATAAACTTGAAACTTTGCACAAATAAAAAATAAAATAAAAAAAAGTTTAATTCAACTAAAATTCAAATAAACAAGGCTCATATACAGATACATAAAAGGATACAGACCGGATAACAAGCATAGACAAAAACGAAAACTCAGAAGGTTGCAATATGTCATTGTCTGCTGCAGCATTGCCAGATATAAGGGCTATCCAGTCTGTAAATACTCATCGAAGTAAATTATAAAGTTTGTCATTTTTTTGTTTTTCTAAAATACACCCTAAGGGGGGATTGGGGTGTGTCAAAGTTTGTATGGAAGAATTTTAGCGCACGGTCCAATTAAGGACGCTTTTGCGAATTGACGCGCTTCAATTTTTAGGTATTGAGTCTTACTACTACACGTGCACGGTTCACACACACATCGACATGTGCTAAGCGGTGAAATTATGAATAAACTGACACAGCTAGATACTTGAGCCTAATTTTATTTCATTTTTGCCATGTATTTTTTTAAGCTTGCGTAAAAGTTTGTAGGTAAAGAGAAGAAGAATGTCCCTAAAGTCAGCACGATATCGTCAATGTTGTGGGAAGAGCCAACGAAAATTATTTTTTACAATATTATAAACCGAAATTAATTATAATTATTCGAATAAAAATTGCTACCATTTGAAGATGAAGGAGTAATCTATCTGTGGAAATTATTAGTTACATTTGGTTTCGTATCATTTTTCCGCAAAATGCACCGATAAACGGTTTTTTTTTTCAGATTTGCAAACGTGTCCTTAGTATGTAGGGTAGGTTGGTGTAAGATGACGCACTTTTGAAACGATCAGTCATAAGAAAATAAAAAATCAACGTTTCAAAATCAAATTGATATATTCTAAATCTTTGACTTATTGGTACACAATAGAACATTTAATCAAAATCAAATCTATTATCTTTGGACAAATTTTCATATAAACGTATAAATCAGAAATGCACACTTTTACACAACCCATCTAGTAAGTCGGCGCAGCAAAGCCGCAAAGATGGCGCACGTAATGCGAGGTCATCTAAGGGAGACAAATGTCGCATTTAAAGACACCAAATCCAACATATCCCGTACATTTATCATGCCACCATTCTTGACAAACATTCGATCCAGTCATCTTTTAAGGGTTCCTTATGTATTTCCTGCCACTCAGGACATGCTCAGACCTTTTCTAGACCAGGTTTGTTGGGTGCTTTAGATTCTGGCATTCCAAGTGATTTTGTAACAAATCTTGTACTTTTACCTTGATATAAGAGGTTGCGTGCTTCTTCGATGAGAGAAGGTGCCCATGTTGGGATGTCACGGCAGAAAACCTCCACGTGTGCCCGGGTACTGGGGTTCCTTTCTGGATACGTCTAGGGGAAGACCAGTGTTCGGGCCGGTACATCCTGGGGTGCGGGCAGCGATTTCCCATTGGGATTATTTCCCAGTGGGATTTCGCTGTCCGCATGCTAATGTTCTGCCAAGAGGATCGCCCCACACAGGTCGCTCTGAGTAGCAGAGCAACAACTGTGGGGGGTCAGAGCGGGCCCGGTGTGCACTTACCCTGCCGCCGGGCAGGCAGGAGGGGCAATCCTTCTGCCACTGCTGCCAATCTCGTAGCCCCGGAGACAGTTAAGGTCATGTCTCTGGCTGTTGAAGGGGGTCGAGGGTCTTGGCTTAACCGCCCGGACCGCGAGGAAGATTAACCTCTATAAAAAATTCCCCAAACCTCCAAGCGGCGGCGCACCGTGAGGGAGGTTGTAAGCTTGGCTAATGGGTAGCTTGATTTAGTCGCTAGTGCGGACCATGAATTTTGAGCAAGTACAACATGATTATTACTCGTGGGAACAGCATGGAATTATCTAAAAACCAAAAAACCACAGAAGAGATGGGGAGTGATGCGGGGTCGGAGTCCGACGCCGCATCTGGAGGCGCGAGCACGGGAGGCTCAGGGAGCCCCTGTCGTGCCAAGGAGGTGGCCGCTGCGAAGAAGAGCAAGCGGCCAAGGTCAGGGGACAGCCAGAGGTCGTCCTCCGACGAAGAGCTGGCCTCGGCTCGGAAGATCCCCACCAGTAGGCGGGGTGGAGTCCGAGAGCGAGGCAAGGGGAGGGGGCTCACGGCTCGCGAGGCAGCCGAATTATCGGAGGAGTACGCTTCGGGGCCCTCGGGCGACGAGGCGGATGCGGTTGGCGCCCCCAACCCCGAGGAGGACCGACGCAAACCTCGGTTTGCGGCGGTCGTGGAGGCCGCGATACGGGACGTGGCCCTGAAGAAGCTGCAGGCTTCCAAAAACAGGGCCATAGTCTCGGCGACGGCCTCCATTATGGCGGCAGCGGAGGCGGCCAACTACACCGGCCCTTCGGCCGGCGAAGTGGCCGAATTACGGGCGCAGGTGGCCCGCCTGACAAACGCCACGGAGCTTCTCCATAAGGAGAACGAGAGGCTCCGGGCAGACCTGGCCGGCCTGCGGGTCGCCGGGGGCGCGCAGGCGAAACCGCTGAGCCAGCCCGACCCGGAGGAGAACCAGGTCCTCAGCCTGGTTCGGCGGGAGCTGGCGGCCTTCCAGGCGCGGTTTACCGTCCTGGAGGGCATAGTGTTGCGCCCCACCCTGGCGGGGAGAACGGCCCCGGGGCCGAAGGCGGCCACGTATGCGGCCGCTGCGGCAGTTGCCGCCCCTAAACCCGGGCCGTCTCGGGCCCAGGCGTCGGCCAAACCGGCGTCAGGCAAACCGGCGCCGGCCAGACCGGCGGCGGCAGGTGGAGCCCCGGCACAGGCACAGGCCCAGAGGAGGGGAAAAACGGCGCGGGAGGCGAAGGCCCCACAGCCAACGCCCCGCCCGCAAAACCCTCCCACTTCTCCCGCGACCGACGCCGAATGGCAGGTGGTCGGGGAGAAGAAGAAGGCGGCCAAAGCGGCCAGAAAGAAGGCGCAAAGGCGGCGCCGCAAGGAGCGAGCCGTAGCGGCTAGGCTTCGCGCCCCGAAGACCGCGGCTGTAGTGATAACACTACAGCCGGACGCGGTTAAGAGGGGCGTGACCTACGGCGACGTCCTCACAAAGGCGAGGGCGACGGTGGACCTCCGAGAGCTGGGGATCACCGGGGGCCTCCGGCACAGGGTGACCGCCACTGGCGCCCGCATGCTGGAGATCCCCGGGGCTACTAGTGGCCCCACCGCTGACGCCCTAGCTGAGAAGCTAAGGGCGTCCCTTGATGCGGAGGAGGCTCGGGTGTCCAGGCCCGTCAAGTGCGCAGACATGCGCATCTCGGGCCTGGATGACTCGGTAACGGAGGGAGAGGTGGTGGCCGCCGTCGTCAGGACGGGCGGGTGTCTGGCCGAGCAGGTGAAGGCCGGCACCATACGGCCAGACTCCACGGGCATGCGTACCCTAGTGGTAAGCTGCCCCGTGACGGCGGCCAAAACGATTGTGGAGGGCCGAAGGCTCCTGGTGGGCTGGGTTTCAGCGCAGGTCAAACTGCTGGAACCCAAGCCTCTGAGGTGCTACCGATGCCATGTGGGGCACCACGTTGGCGTCCAGTGCACCTCGGAGGTAGACCGCAGCACACTGTGCTTCCGCTGCGGTCAGCCCGGACATAAGGCCGGCTCGTGCGACGCCGCGCCGCACTGCATCGCATGTGCGGCAGCTGGCAAGCCGGCCGATCACCGGGCGGGGAGCAAACCCTGCGCTCCGCCCACCGGAGCGAAGTGGAAGGGCAGGCCCTCTGCCGCCGTCGCCACCGCCACCGTCGCCGCCGCCGCCGCCGCCGCCGCCGCCGCTGCCATCTCTGGCGAGGGGCCCTCACAGGGGGCCCGGGAGGGGGCTGAAATGGAGGAGTAATGGCTCCTCCATTACGCCTCCTCCAGGCGAATATCAACCACTGCGCCTGCGCTCAGGACCTGTTGCTCCAGAGCGTGGCGCAGTGGTCGATTAACATCGCCGTGGTCGCTGAGCCGTACTTTGTCCCGCCCAGGGATGACTGGGTGGAGGACCTGAGCGGCTCAGTGGCCATAATTTCGTCGGCCGCCGCCGGCACCACGTCCCTCGAATGCGTCACGAAGGGACAGGGGTGCGTAGCAGCACGGTTCGGAGAGATGGTAGTAGTGGGAGTGTACTTCTCTCCGAGCCGAACTCTCGCCGAGTTCCACAACTCTTTAATAGAGTTGAGTGTCGTCGTCGCCGGAAGCCATCCCTTCCCCGTTCTAGTGCTCGGGGACTTCAACGCCAAGAATTTGGCCTGGGGTTCCCGTTGCACGGATGTGCGGGGCAGGATGGTGGAGGACTGGGCTCTGGAAACAGGCCTGGTCGTCCTAAATCGGGGCTCTGTTCCCACGTGTGTGCGGATGCGGGGGGAGTCGGTGGTGGACATCTCGTTCGCCAGCCCCGCTCTGTCACAGCGTGTCATTGACTGGCGCGTCATGGAGGAGGTGGAGACCTACTCCGATCACCGGTATATCCGGTTCGACGTCTCCACCCAGACCTCTAGCGCGCTGGTCCGACAGGCCCCGAGTGGTCCGCGGTGGGCGCTGAAGCAGCTGGACCGGGAGCTCCTCCTGGAAGCCTCGATCGTGCAGGCCTGGGTGTCATCACCGGACAGGCCTGCCGATATCGACGATGAGGCGGAGTGGTTCCGGGAGGCCATGTCCGACATTTGCGACGTGGCAATGCCCCGAGTCCGGCCGGGACGCGCCCGGCGTCGGGTGTACTGGTGGTCGCAGGAGTTAGGGTCGTTACGCAAGGCGTGCGTCGACGCGCGACACCTGTACACCAGGCACCGCAGGCTCCGCATTCGCCCTCCGGATGCGGAAGCCACGGAAGCGGAGCTGTACGAGGGGTACAGAGCGGCGAAGACCGCCCTCCGAGAGGCTGTCCGGCGGGCCAAGGATATGGCCCGCGAGGAGATGGTGGAGACTCTGAACAGAGATCCGTGGGGGCGCCCTTATAAAATGGTGCGGAATAAACTCCGCACCTGGGCCCCCCCGCTGACGCAGAGTCTCCGCCCCCAGCTGGTGGAGGAGGTGGTGAGCGCTCTGTTCCCCTCACGGGGGGTGCACACACCCCCGCCCATGGCTCCGCCAATTGCGGTGCCCGAAGCGGACCACGCGGACGACGACGACATCCCTGAAGTGACCGGGGTAGAACTGAGAGTGGCGGTAGGAAGGCTGAAGGCCAAAAATACCGCCCCAGGACCCGACGGCTTGCCAGGTAAAGCCTGGGTCCTGGCCTCGAGGGCTCTCGGGCCTCGACTGGAGGCGCTCTTAAGCGCATGTTTGGAGAGAGGCCAGTTCCCGCTTCGTTGGAAGACGGGGAAGCTGGTCCTCATTCGGAAGCCAGGGCGCCCAGCGGACTCTCCGTCCGCATACCGGCCCATCGTGCTGCTCGACGAGGTGGGCAAGCTCTTTGAGAGAGTAATTGTAAACCGCCTCGTCGGGCACTTGGTGAGGACGGGGCCGGATCTTGCGGACAGCCAGTTTGGCTTCCGCAAGGGGCGCTCGACGGTGGACGCCATCATGCGCGTGAGAGCCCTCACGACGGGGGACGCGGTGTCCCGGGGTGGGGTCGTCGTGGCGGTGTCACTCGACATCGCCAACGCGTTCAACACCCTGCCCTGGAGCTGCATTGTGGAGGCACTCCGGTATCACCGAGTGCCGCCCTACCTCCGTCGAATAGTCGAGGCGTATCTGACGGACAGAGCCGTCAGCTACCCCGGTCGCGATGGGGAGTGGAACCGGCGAGAGATGTCGTGCGGTGTCCCGCAGGGATCGGTTGTGGGGCCGTTCCTGTGGGACATCGGCTACGACTGGGTGCTGCGGGCCGACCTCCCTGATGGCGTCAGCGTGGTTTGCTACGCTGACGACACGCTGGTCCTGGCGCAGGGGAGGTCGCATCAGGCGGCGGCCGACGCGATGACACGCGGGGTTGCGATAGTCGTGGAGAGGATCCGGCAGTTGGGTCTCGAGGTGGCATTGCACAAGTCCGAGGCCATGACGTTTCATGGGCCCCGGAACGCGCCACCACCGGGATCCCAACTAACGGCAGGAGGGGTTCACATCGGCATCGAGACGACGATGAAGTACCTGGGTCTCGTCCTCGACAGCCGGTGGAACTTCGTCGAACACTTCCGACGTTTGGCCCCCAAACTGGAACGGGCTGGGGCCGCCTTCAAGCGGCTCTTGCCCAACCTGGGGGGGCCAAACGCCTCCTGCCGGAGGCTTTACGCGGGGGTCGTGCGGTCCATGGCCATATACGGGGCCCCGGTGTGGGCGCGTTCACTGCGGCGGCGAGCCGCCCACTACCTGAACGCGCCCCAGAAGGTGGTAGCCGTAAGGCTAATCCGGGGCTACCGCACGATCTCGCGCGAGGCGGCAAGCCTCCTTGCCGGACTGCCGCCATGGGATCTGGAGGCGATAGTCCTCGCGCGCCTGTATGAGTGGCGCGCGGAGGCACTACGCCGGGGGGAAAGCCCGCTCCCGCGGCAAATTGCTGCGGAGCGGACGGACCTCCGGCTCGATCTCATGGCGACATGGAAAGAGCGACTGTCGCAACCCAGCGCAGGGCACGCCGCGATAGCGGCGATAAGACCCCTCTTTGAGGAGTGGCTAGAGAGGCGCCACGGCGCCCTCACCTACCGCCTGACGCAGGTCCTCACCGGACACGGAAGTTTCGGGAGGTTCCTGCACATGATCAGGCGGGAGGAAACGCCCGGGTGTCACCATTGCCAGGATCGCCCAGAGGACACGGTGGAGCACACGGTGGAGGTCTGCCCCGCTTGGGCGGAGCACCGCCGTGTCCTCGTGGAGGCGATCGGCAGCGGCGGCGGCCTCTCGCGCCCGGACCTGGTGCAAGCCATGGTCCCGAGCGAGAGGGAGTGGGAGGCAGTCGCCTCCTTCTGCGAAGCAGTCATGCTAGCGAAGGAGGTGGCGGGACGGATGAGGGAGAGAGCCTCCCGTCCCAGCCGCCGCGGGAGACGCCCCGGGCGTCGGGAGTCAAGTGAAGACTACCGGCCACCGTAGGCGCGGGCCTGCGGGCGGAGAGCAATGGGTAGCTCACCGCCCGATCAGGACCAGGCCCGTGCCGGACGGCGCGTAAGTGTTCCACGCGCGCCTCAAAGAGATGTCAGCATAACGAGGGGCCCCTCAGGGCCGAAGCCTGCCGGGGCAGCGGGATTGTCCGAAAGGGTTACCGCTACCCCGGAACATAAAGGGCGAAGGAACATGGGTGGGTTTTAGTCAGTAAGAGTCTGACACTCCCTTCCGCTCCACCCAGAGCGGGAGGAGTCATTTGATGATTTCCCATCCCAAAAAAAAAAAAAAAAAAAAGGTGCCCATGTTTGTCTGTCACTTTTCCTTCCGCGCCTTGACATTCTGCAATAGAATTTTTTTTTTAAGAAAATTTAAATTTTCAAAATGAAATATTTTTTTAAATCAGTCTAGCAGTTGTAAGTTTAAAACAAACATACAAAAATTATGTGTATATAAATAAAATAAAAAAGACAGTCCAAATCCCAAAAAAAAATAAAAATAGGGTTATTAAGACTGCGCGCGCCATCTATGTACACCCCGCTCAGTGCGCCATCTTACAAACTCCCCCACAATGCAGATATCATTGCACTAACGCCATCTCTTATGAAATACCAGAATTATTTCGTTTCTGTTAAGATGAAGTATATGTTTAGTCAACAAATCATTCAAAACACGTATTAAATGCATTTTTCTATACTGACTCTGCTTCCAAATGAGAATAAAATTGGATCAAAAGTGTTCAAAAGGAACAATCGATTTGTGAGCAAATCGAATATTTTTTGCGAGCAAGTAGTCAACAAAACATAACTGAAGTTAGCTTACGTCGTCTTGGCTTGATTAACTAAAATTGATATAAACAATCTTGAGTGTTTCGAGTGTATTTTTGGAAACATCCTAATTTATTCTTTAGAATTCTATCTCTGTGGGCCTGAATAGATGGGATACAGTTAATATGAAAAATCTTATTTCTTTGGGGAATAAACTTGAAACTTCGGAATATTTTCCTCTGTACATAATAAGTTTTAAAAATCCCTCACAGAGGATTTAGGGCCTGACAAAGTTAATAAGAAAAAAAATTAACCCGCTGTCGGATAACTCGAAACTCGGCACTAATACTAAAAAAAAAAGAAAAAAAAATGTTTTAGGGTTTTTCAAATATCAACTCCTATCGGGATGGAAAAGGGTAATAAAGTTGGATTAAAAAAAGTTGAATCTAAAGGGGTGGGGTGGATTTTACTGTTTTGTTCCATTACCTCGAAATTGGGTATTATCTATATTATGTATTGTCATACAATTGAAGTCGGGATTCTTGAGGATTCTAAAGGGGTGGGGTGGATTTTACTGTTTTGTTCCATTACCTCGAAATTGGGTATTATCTATATGTCATACAATTGAAGTCGGGATTCTTGGATTTTGTAACAAATCTTGTACTTTTACCTTGATATAAGAGGTTGCGTGCTTCTTCGATGAGAGAAGGTGCCCATGTTTGTCTGTCACTTTTCCTTCCGCGCGCCTTGACATTCTGTAATATAATTTCTTTTTAAGAAAATTTAAAGTTTCAAAATGAAATATTTTTTTAAATCAGTCTAGCAGTTGTAAGTTTAAAATAAACATACAAAAATTATGTGTATATAAATAAAATAAAAAAGACAGTCCAAATCCCAAAAAAAATAAAAATAGGGTTTGTAAGACGGCGCGCGCCATCTATGTACACCCGCTCAGTACGCCATCTTACAAACTTCCCCACAATGCAGATATAATTGTGTGACAGTTCCTAAATTACCCTAGGCTGATAAAATTTTCGTTTTTCCTAGTTGTGTGAAATACCACAGTTAAGAACGGCTCTCCCTGTGGGAAAGGGAGCACGCCCCCAATCCACCGCGTGCTCCTGTAGGGCTCGGCACCGGACTTGGGCACCCTCCCACCGTTATAAGAAATGAATTCCCATGAACTAATGTGCCTCGTCCCGACTTAGAAAGCTTGGGGACAAGGATGGGATGCAAGGTGAAGTTAATAATGGGAATTCACAGTTAGGAAACATAAGTATTACAATTATCAATGTTATATGAAGCTAAGAAGACAAGAGGGTATGCAAAAGTATATAATATAATATAATATAATAGGGTTTAGTATTATAAATGTTGCTCGCAGGTCGTCACTGATATCTGCAATAGTATTGATAATTAGACGGGGTAAATAACGGAATCGTTACGCTTGCGCTTAAATGAATAAATTATAACTACGTTAATTTAACAATTTACCCACTACAGTGAGACTGGGAACCGTTTTAAAACGTATGCCTCATTATACGTGTTCTGTTAGACCTAACGCATAGAACCTCTGAGGACACTAATACGACTCTAACAGAACACGCTCCCTAAGCACTAAATAAATGTCTTACTCAACCCTAGGACAGAGTACTGCGAAGTCCAACTGTTATTGAGGAAGACAAGTTTTGAATAGCTTTTAACGCGTATTAATATGAAGGACACCCTTACGGCAACCTATCCCTTTTCTAAGGTACACAAACTAGCACAAGCGCACCGTAGACTCAGCCTCTAGCAAAACTCATTGCGATCGTACTTGGTGCACACCGAAGTGGAATTTCGTCACTTCACATTTCTTTACTCTTCCCCATTTAGAAGGATGCATTGCATCCCAATAACGTGTTTCGATAAATAGTGTCGATTCAGTAATTGGCCTACTAACAGCCTTGTGTGGGTTTTATCGAGACACGGTCCCTAGCGTTCTTAAAACGACTACCAAACAAGTTTGGGGTACTTAGTGATGCCTAAACCTCTCCCAGAAATGTGCATACAATAAGCCTCACGCAAGTGTTCTGTGGCGAGACCTTTTTGGAAGCAGAAGTCATCAATAACGTTTGGTCAATCATTTAGTTATAGGTTGGCTTTGTAGCCTAGTTTGATCCAAGAGATCTGTGAGTTTTTACGGTTCTGCCTTCCATATTATGGAGTCGTCAACAGTCGTCAAAAGTCAGGAGCATTAAAGCTCGTTGTCAGGTTTAGCGGAAGGCCTTCTCCGTATCCCTACAGCCAAACGAAATTGACAAACATCTGTCGAGGCAGGGATTAGGAGATGGACACATAATACAAGAGAAAATAGCATGGATTACAACCAATTACAATTACAACCATTTAGATGATTTATTTTCCAAATAAATCATCACTAATAGCTTCTCAGCTATATCGCCCTTCACTACTTCCTAGTGTTTAGCTGAGGAGAAGAGTGGGCGTAATAAACTCTCCAGCAACACGTATCTGTATGTTTAGTTAGAGGAACTTTAATACCAATATCAGCCTAGGATAATTATTATAAATAAGGACTCACCCAGTCACACCAACAAACACACACAAACCACCTTATTACACCTTAAATACTAGATTAGCCTAATCTGGGCTCCAACCCAACTATATTTAACTTAATAACTCGTATTCGCTATTTCGCGACAGCCCACTCGGACATAGCCTCCTGATATTCCCTAAATCTCCTAACTTATCTAGCCTGGACTAGGAAGTCCGTCCTATCTCGTGGTTCTAAATGCGAGTGTCCTCTCTTCGTCTCCTTTCCCTAACAATCACCACGTTCCGGCGCTCAGCGCTCGTATCCCTTTTTTTTGTCGGAACAAATTCTGAATTGTTTCAAGGGTCCTTTCTCACGCCTCTGGACGCATTTTATCCTAAACAGATGTGTGGCTAGCATTGTACAAGGGTCTAAACGTTCTTAGAATTCATACAAAGTATTGCAACTTAAGGGACTTAAAATATCGCTTTCTATTGATAACTGTCTATAATTGCCGGGCCTGTTTCCCATAAAATATAAATGAAATGGGTTTCTAAGGGTTACAATATTGTTTTACAATTTTAAAGAAATAGGATATTTTGTTATTGAACGTGTCAAGCTGTCAGACGATAAAGTTGAGATTTATTGCGCTGCCATGTTAAAATAAGAATTTAAAATAAAACATTTGGTTATTAAATAGGAACAAGTGACAGACAGTCACAATTGCACTAACGCCATCTCTTATGAAATACCAGAATTATTTCGTTTCTGTTAAGATGAAGTATATGTTTAGTCAACAAATCATTCAAAACACGTAATAAATGCATTTTTCTATACTGACTCTGCTTCCAAATGAGAATAAAATTGGATCAAAAGTGTTCAAAAGGAACAATCGATTTGTGAGCAAATCGAATATTTTTTGCGAGCAAGTAGTTAACAAAACATAACTGAAGTTAGCTTACGTTGTCTTGGCTTGATTAACTAAAATTGATATAAACAATCTTGAGTGTTTCGAGTGTATTTTGGAAACATCCTAATTTATTCTTTAGAATTCTACCTCTGTGGGCCTGAATAGATGGGATACAGTTAATATGAAAAATCTTATTCCTTTGGGGAATAAACTTGAAACTTGGGAATATTTTCCTCTGTACATAATAAGTTTTAAAAACCCCTCACAGAGGATTTAAGGCCTGACAAAGTTAATAAGAAAAAAAATTAACCCGCTGTCGGATAACTAGGAAATACTAAAAAAAAAAAGAAAAAAAAATGTTTTAGGGTTTTTCAAATATCAACTCCTATCGGGGTGGAAAAGGGTAATAAAGTTGGATTAAAAAAAGTTGGATTAAAAAAAGTTGAATCTAAAGGGGTGGGGTGGATTTTACTGTTTTATTCCATTACCTCGAAATTGGGTATAAATTATCTATATGTCATACAATTGAAATGTACCAAACGCTTTTTTAAAAACAGGCTGTGTTGTGAAAAGGAGCGACAGTTTATTTGAAAAATCTTATTTCTTTTATCGATAAACTTAAAATTCGGCCCGAATACTTATTAATAAAATAAATAAATAAAATAGCGATTGATTACTTACTTAACAAATGAAAAATTAAAGTAGATATTATCATATAATCTTAAATTGTAGTGTTAGTATTAGTTTTCTAAGTAAGGACCGCCATAGGCGGTAAAAGCCTCCTCCAAATGCTTCCATGACCTTCTGTCTTTCGCCAATGTGCACCAATTTTTCCAGCTGTTTTTATTATTTCGTCGTTCCACCTTTTGAATGGTCTTCCTCTTTTTCGTATCTCATTGGTCGGGATCCAATTTGTAGTGATCTGTGCCCACCTTTGTGTCTCCAGTCTCGAAAGGTGACCGGCCCATTGCCATTTTTGTCTAAGTGTCTGTTTAATAACGTCGTATGCCTTTTTTTTTCTGGGTGGGAACTCATCATATGACTTCTCCCGCTCTGGGCGGAGCGGGAGGGCGTGTCAGATTTTCACTGACTAAAACCCACCCGTGTTCCTTCAGTTGCCTATGCTACGGGCCACGGTATCTCTTTCGAACAACCCGCGGCCCTGGCAGGCATCGGCCCTAGCGGACCCCGTCAGTTCGTGCTGACATCTCTTTGAGGCGCGCATGGAACACAACGCGCCGTCGACTTGGGCCTGGTCCTTGCCAGGCGGCGAACTACCCATTGCTCGCCGCCCGCAAGCCCGCGCCTACGGTGGTCGGTAGTCGGCTGGTGATTCCCGACGTCCAGGGCGTCTCCTGCGGCGACTAGGGACGTAAGGGCGTAGAGATTGCCTCTCCCTCACGCGCTCCGCCTCCTCCTTTGCGAGCATTACTGCTTCGCAGAAGGAGGTGACGGCTTCCCATGTACTCTCGCTCCATACCATGGCCTGGATCAGGGCCGGACGCGAGAGATCGCCGCCGTCGATCGCCGCCACGAGGACGCGGCGGTGCTCCGCCCAAGCCGGGCATATCTCCACCGTATGCTCCACCGTGTCCTCCGGGCGATCCACACAGTGATGACACCCTGGCGTTTCCTCCCGCCTTATCCTGAACAGGAACTTCCCGGAACAACCGTGTCCGGTGAGGACCTGCGTCAGGCGGAAGGTGAAAGCACCGTGGCGCCTCTCCAGCCACTCCTCAAAGAGGGGACTTATCGTCGCAATTGTGGCGTGCCCAGTACTGGGTTGCGACAATCGCACTCTCCACGTCGCCATGAGATCCCGCCGGAGCTCTGCTCGCTGTACCGTGATTTCTCGCGGCAGCGGAGTTACGCCCGGCGTTTTGCCTCCTCTCGCTACTCCCATATGTGGGCGAGGACTTTTGCCTGCAGATCCCATGGCGGCAACGTCGTATGCCTTCGTTTCTTTCCTTATTAGTGTTTCACTCGGTCTTTGCGTTTGATACTCAGGAAACTGCGTTCTATTCCTTTCTGACAGACTGATTTTATCCAAGCGTTTTTTGGTGGGAGCTAGAGCTGACATGCGCAGCAACATCTGACGAATACTTATTACGAGTATCTAAATAAATGATAAAGATCGTAAACATACATTTTAGAAATTTTTAGAGGAAAGTACGAAAATCACGCGGAAAAAGTCGCGGGAAAAGTTCTATTGAATATATATTTCGACAAGTAACGATACACAAGAACACGTGGTTTTAAGATCGCTTGAAGCGGGTATGATTGGATTTTCAATTCCATTTTCCTTTTGACATTCGGTATTGAATGGCGACGTCGGGCAATACGTTGGTTCGAATCCACGTCAGGCCGTGCTCTTT
This sequence comes from Apamea monoglypha, assembly GCA_911387795.2. Classification (NCBI taxonomy): domain Eukaryota; kingdom Metazoa; phylum Arthropoda; class Insecta; order Lepidoptera; family Noctuidae; genus Apamea; species Apamea monoglypha. Next base: position 12,179,275 of record OU426922.1, read on the forward strand.
TAGAAAGTATTCGTTATGAGTCGTAACAAATGAAATGTTATAGCAGTATAATATTTTAAAACTTGAGGGGTCCCATGTTACCTATAGACCTACGATATTAAAGGAAAAAAGAATATCTTTATTAAGTAGTACGCGGCCTAGCTCCAACAGCATCTTGAAAATAATAGCCGAGAAACAATTCTTGTCAGTATACTAAAATATAAATACATTCAATAGTTTTTGTCAATAAAGAAGTATTAAATACTCCTTGTAGATCGAATCGATATTTTTTATGTCAATCACTTGTATTTCAATGAAAAGACAGGACATCATTCATTTCGTAACCAAAAATTAAAGTGCCAGAAAAAAAAATGTCTGCTGTCATATACCAATATTCCCCTTACAGTTTTTGACTGTGAAACTAGGTACAGCAAACTAATTAATATATAGATAATACGATATGTTTTTGTTTCAGAAAAAAGTAATTTGCCGCCTCTAAAACCAGAATCAGCCATTCTATGGTGGCGGTTTATTGATAAAAATATAAACTATGGTTATATGTTTACATTTGGTAATTATATATTATTACTTTTTATATTTTTGCTGGAAATAAACATTATTATTATTATTATATATTTACTATAATTCATAATCTTATCTTACGGTCTAGTGCAATTCTTTAATCTCTCGAGCGCTTTACGAACACCGTTTGTACATAAGCAAAAACGCCTCGAGCGCCTTACGTACACCATCTGTACACAACAGACGTCGCTCATTGGACGTTGACTTTTATCATTTTATTCATTTTTGTTGTGTACAGATGGTGTACGTAAGGCGCTCGAGGCGTTTTTGCTTATGTACAAACGGTGTTCGTAAAGCGCTAAGAGTATAACGAAGTGGATCAATGCAGGGGGGTAAACTTACATTCACGTTCACAGCTATTTTTTTTAGGTGCGTCATCTATTAATCTTGTTCCTTAAACTTAAGGCAAATAATTCACATAAGACGTACTAGATGTCTCTACAGAACGACTTAGACTTTATAATTGTTGAAAATGACTATTTTTCAATATTTTAGTTTAACTATAAAGACGGGCAAATACATTTTTTTGGTTTATTTGACTGCTTTAAAAAATCACAACTGTCAAAATTCGAAATTGTCGAAACCGTTGGTTTCGACAATTTCGGTTCTTGGCCGATACGTTGTGCAACTTGCGTGTCCACTGAGTTGTTTTCGTATTGTTTATACTGTTTTCTTTGCTGCTAATACGTTGAGTTGAAGCTCTGTTCCTCCGTAAAAGCTTGAAGAGACCATCATCTGATTCGTCAATCTATAACTGGCAAATATTTGCAAAAGCAACTAAATGAAAGTGAAGGATATATTATAGGTATGTATAGTATGGTTAGTTAGGAACAAGATTTCCAGATGGCGCTACTTGCGACAGGTTGGAATAAAATACCGTGAGATGGCACTCTATACCCGTATTATAAAGTGCTCTGTGGGTACTGAGTGATCCAATGGTACTGTCATAGATACCTGGAATTCGCTTTAAATGCCTTGATGGTTTTAAAAAATATTGTGACAATTTGTTAACAAATTTTTGAGATATAAAAGTCAGTAGAGTAAGTTTTTGTTGAGATTTGGCTCATAGCCGTTTTTGCAAAATGTCTGAATTGAGTGATTCCACACTTTGGGCAAACTGAGGACCTTTGAGAGTGACAATTTTTTTACTTTGGGCTATGAGTTTTGACTATTTTTGACTAAATGTACAATCACATTTTGACACGAAATAAAAAATATCACTCAATCCAAATGCACATAATGCAGAACCAACGACAACCACTTCTGAAATGAAAGTAACTTTCATCTTGTAGTGTTTTTTTTTTATAATTCGGTAGTTTTTTTCTTCTAAAAATGTTTTTATTTCAAAAATATCAATGTACAGTTTTGACTTCGTTACTTTTTTATTGTACGTATAGATATAGAAAATATAGATGTAGGTATTCAAAGTTCAATAAATAATTCGGGATTCTTAAATCCCGGAATGGAAAGATCATGATTATTATTTCGGAATTTCAGAAGGCGGTATTATCCACTGTGTTACTTACTTTCTTGTTAATTTTTTATTATTTTTAACATAATTATGGAACGATTTCAAACACGTGAATAAATAAATGAAATGAATACATGAAATGAAAATTAGGCAAATATGTGTATACTCTACCTATTACAACCTCGCCTACCTACAAATTAACAAACTCTTGATTATGACACTAAATTGTTATTTTTCAGGGAGTGCTTTTTCCATTCTTCATGCCGCTACACTTACTCAGCTGGATCATATTATGGGCCAAAATATTGGTCAAAATATTACATCCCTAAACTGGAATATTGGGATTTTAATTGTTATTGTTGTAGCGTCGATACTATGCAACGTGACCACTGCAATGGCAGCGTGTTCAATGTGGCTTCCCTTTGTGCTGCTCATAGTAATGTATTTTTTGTCACATATGTACACACACATAACACAACTCACGCCTTTTTCACATAGGGGTGGGTAGAAATAACAGAATTACACCTACCACAAAAAAAAATGTAGGTATGTTATCTACTGGTTTTAAGGATCAAATAAAATTACGAAAAATGATAACAGTAGTAGGTAGTTTTTTAGTACCTACACTAGTAGGTACTAAAATAAACTTAGAGAATATAACACTGGGAGAAGTCATAGCGCAATATTCTGAATAAAAACGTCTGTCACTTTCAAAAAAATCAAAAAGAGTCCATACCATCAATTTTTTTTTAAAGATGTCGATATTCATTCGAAATTTTGCTTGAATCCAAGAAATAAAACCGCTAATGCATAAAATAGTTATATAAAATATGTAGATAAAGTTTAAAATTATTTCACACTGAAAGTGCTCGCCGTGTCGCTGCTGGCCGCTGCAGTTCCGGTGTGAATCGGCCCAAAACGTGCAGTCACAATACCTTAATTTTTCAGATACTTTCCGAGATCTGGCTGATGGTCTGTGAGGGTTGAGTTACCGCACTTTAGGGCTGTTTAGTTTAAAATATATGTGTTTATACCTAGTTTTGTTCTACAATTGTTTTAAGTCTACAACTAAGGGCTGATTTTTCCAACGCCAGATAATTTTTATTCGTGGAATAAAATTCTCGTCTGACAGATTTTGCATGGAAGAACTGTCAAAAATTCAAAATTATTCCTCGTATAAAATTATCTGGCGTTGGAAAAATCAGCCCTAAATCCTACGATTTTTATTTTGCAAAATACCAGAGTGGTGCCTCAGTTCACACGCACATTAGTATAATAGTTATGCTATGGACGATAAATGCCTAATTATGTAACGTTTTACTTTCTCCAAAATCAAATTTTTAGTTTACAACCAACATTTCGTATACTATTTATTTCACAAACAACTTATTCCGCAAATTTTTTATTTTATAAACAGTCTGATCAGTCAGATATTTAATCATTTACTTATACGTTTTTCGTTTAATATTTAGATTATTTTGTAAAAATCACGATTATATAAAATATAATTATAATACAGAAAATAACATAGATATTATTAAGAGTTTGCTTATTAGATTTTGAAAAAGCGGCTATTTTAAGCTTGCGATCAAATTTCGAAAACATAATCCTACGGTTGCTATTTCCATTTGGGTCAAATAATTTACAGGCAAGTACTGAAATTCTTTAAACCTACTAAAGTATTTTCTATATAATCTAATCGTTTCTGGCACCGCTCGCTTCGCTCGCTCGGTTCGTGGTCACAGTTTTAACTTAACCTAACCATTTAAAAAAAACAATTACCCTAATCTTACTAGTTCGGTTTATTATTTATTTATTTATTTTATTTATTTATTTATTTATTTCAGGCGACGAAGGCCCATAGATAAATACCTTAACCTAAACATACATAATCTTAATATTAATTTTTAGTGAACTGACAGGACACCTCCTCTTTGCTCTACTACTCATAGTTTCAAATTTAGCCTTGATGAGCCATCACAAAATTCACCCTCTAAAAACTGATATCAAGCAGTGTACACTGATTTTTATGATTAACAGAATATTAATGCGTTATATTGTACTTACCTCATTTTTACAGTTGCATGAATGGCGGCCATTTCTCTCTTTCTTGTGCCATACATTTTGGTAATTATCTTGTAGCGTTTGTTTTGTTATTGCAGTCGCATGATGGCGCTCATCCTTGGCCAACACAAGTTTATCTTGCGGCATTAGGTGCGGGGGTAGCATCTAATTTCGGATTTTGCGTACCTTTTCAATATACCCCGGCTTACTACTGCCATAACACTGGAAAAACACCAATAATGAGTATGGTAAATGTTTTGAAATACTTTTATATCATTGGCCAAGTTGTTCGTTGGTGACATTCCCATTAGTCCAGAAAAATAATTTTTAGTCTACGAAAGAAGTCCACGAAGTGAAGTTTTTTCACCGGGATTATCTTTTTTTTATAAGCATAGCGTAGCGTAGAAGATTGCGGGAGGAACTGCAGGGTAATTTCGTAATACACTATCAGTAGCAATGGCTTTCATTGTGACAGTTGAAGAACATTCATTGCGTTAATGCGTTACGTACGTAGAGCATACAAATATGTCTGTATACGCAGCAGGACCCTACGTTTAATCCGATTGAAAGCTAAAGTTTAACGTGCGTAGTATTTAGTACCTTCCGAATCGTTTATGTTTTAGAGGTATGAGGAACAGGGCGTAAAGTTCACTCATCCTCCATAGAAAAGGGAGGCACCACCGACCAGACGGGTGTTGTGTCTGGCGGGTAATTGCCCAACGATTGATGTTGGGAAATTGTATCTATGCTAATTGCGCGGTAAACTTTGCTTGCGAGATGCAGGATTTGCGTGACGGCAGTATGACGCGTTGTTCGCATGTGGCGTTGTAGATACCGCTACAATGTAAAAAAATGTACCTTAATTGCTACAGCGAAATCTTAAATAACTTTGCAGCAGGACCCTCCGCTGTTTGAAGGTCTTCAGACCAATCTTTTATGGTCCCGTTTAGCGGTGTATTAGTACCCTAAAATTACCTTAGTTTATTTTAACACTTTCGTTGACGACACGGCCAGAGGCGTATTTTTTTTCGTGTTTGATATGACACTACGCCCACAGGCGGTTAATTTTACCAAGTCAAAACAGACAGACCGCCTATACCCGTGTAAATTTGCGAACATTACTATGAAGCCACGCATTCCAGTGTCATATTGCACTCAATTAAATTTGTCTAGTGTCAAGGCAAAAAGAAATATAAACATATTTCGAGATCCCCCCACCGCTCCACACTCACACATCGACGCACATGTCTGTGTGACGACGCGCCTCTGGACGTTAGTTTTCTATGCAAACAGTCCTGTAGTGTCACGGTTAGCGTAGCCCGTGTTCGCTGTTTGCTCGGAGCGTTCGTCGTTATCAGCGGGCTGAAGAGGTAAGAAACTTGCTTATTTTTATAGTACGGACTACTTTTTTATTTATACTGTTAAATTATATTATTTTTATCTATTTCATTATCAATTTATATGAATAAAACACGAAATAAATATGTGTAGGTATTCTTTTTTCTATGATTATTTCTCTGACGAATATTTTTGTTCATAGATGGCTCCAGAACAAAAGAAATTGACCAAAAAACGTCCAAAAACATCTGACGGCGATGGCGAATGCTCAAAGACACTACCCAAGAGTACTATCGAAGCTAAACGGGTAAGAACTTGTTCTCAAAAATGCCCAAACTTATTCGAAGAAGAAGATCGTAGTGACATAATATATTCCGTCCGCGACCCATATAGTGATGTAGACGGGGAGTACGGCTCAGATGGTAATTACGAACCAGAGAACGGAGACGGTATCAGCAGTGATTCAAGCCTGGAAATTTTTAGTAAGCCAAAAACTAATCGAATTTCAAAACATTGCCGCGTGTCAGAAAGTCTTTGTTCTGATATTTCTGATACTTCAACCGAAGATTGTCTTCCTGTTAGCCCTTTAGAGCACCGCGCTTCTTTCGAGGAGAGCCGCCGCTCTTTTTGTAGGCCTCACACACTCACACAGAACCAATGCTCCTCCGAGGAATACCAACGCCCTCTTAGTGGGTCTCTTGAACTGCCGCGAACAAGATCTGCTTCTGAAGAATGCCGACGCCCTCACAGTGAGTCTGTTGAGCTGCCACAAACAAGATCTGCCTCTGAAGAACGCCGACGCCCTCACAATCAGCCACATCGACGTTGTGTTTCCGAGGAGCGTCGTCACCTCTCTATTTCCTCTAGTGAACCTGTAGGTGCACGCCTAGCTACTATCGAGCGCCGCCAATCTTACAGTGCTAGTCAAGCACATCAAGATTTAGTTTTACAGCAGTCAACACGAGGGCAGGCGCGACAACCTGTTCGTTCGAGTACACCACCTCCAGAAAGTGAGTGTTGGGAAAATTCTGTATCTGATATTCCCAATTTTAATTTTGATGATACAACAACTGGCCCCCGCGTTGATATCAACGAAAATACCACTGTTCAAGAAATGTTTGATATTATTTTTACATCGCAAATAATCGATTATTTAGTAACATGTACTAACGCTTACGGCAACGCGTTAGTGAACCAATCTCGCCCACATACTAGAAACTGCAGAATGAAGGCTTTTCGTGAAACGAATGCAGATGAAATGAAGAAGTTTTTTGCACTTTCATTGCTTCAAGGGCACGTGAAAATTCCACAAAGGCAAAAGCTTTTTACACACAGTGACCCACTGCATTATCACCCAATTTTTAGCTATAAAATGTCAGGTCGACGTTACGAGCAAATTTTACGGTGTTTATATGCTTCCCAATTGAACTCTGTTGGATCTGCCAAGATAAGTGACTTTATAAATATGCTTACAGAAAATTTTAGAACTGTTTTTTATCCAACAAAAGAGCTATCACTGGATGAGTCTTTAATGCTTTTTAGAGGGCGATTGATATTCCGTACATTTATGAAAAACAAAAAAACTAAATATGGAATAAAGTTTTATGTTCTTACCACCTCTGACGGATACGTATTGAATATTAAGATGTACACTGGAACAGAGGATCTTGAGGATGATTCTGGTGAAACTGGATCAAAGTTACAGAAGTTGGTATTGAGATTAATGAGACCTTACCTTCTAAAAGGACACGAATTATATATGGACAACTTTTATAATTCTGTGCCGCTCTCAGAGAAACTTTTCGACCTTAAAACCCACACAATTGGGACCCTTCGTTCCAACAGAAAGGGAAACCCTGAAGCTGTAATTAAAAAAAAAATGAAAAAGGGGGAATACTTTTGGCTCAGGAAAAATAAGGTATATGTGAGCAACTGGAAGGACAAACGTCAAGTTTTAATGATAAATACGCTAAAACAACCAGGTATGGCTGAAATAACTAACAGGCGAGGGCAAAAGAAGCTCAAGCCTGTAGAAGTTCTGCATTATAATAACCACATGGCAGGTATTGATCGCGCAGATCAAATGATAAGTTATTATTCGTCACCACGCAAATCAATACGATGGTATAAAAAGGTTTTGTTCCACATGCTAGACATCGGTGTTTGGAATGCTTTTTATTTATTCAAAAAGTATGTAAAAAAAGATCCAAAATACGAATACGTTGATTATAGAGATCAGTTGATAAAAAATCTATTGCAACTTCAAACAGGTGTGATCGGAAAAGATTTAGTTCAAGAAGGGGGGCTACATTGGCACAAAAGAACGGCTCAAGCGAATCCAGCTGAGCCACAACCAAGTACTTCCTCACAACCACAAATCTATTGGCCAACGCGTATACCAGCGAAAGAAAATTAAAAAAAAAAATATTCCTTTTTAAATTGCAGAGTTTGCCACCAAAAAAAAATACGCCGTGAGACTAGCTATAGGTGCAAAGGATGTCATAGGTCACCACCACTTTGCCCAGAATGTTTCGAAGAATGGCATCTTAATACTTCTGACTGATTATTTTTCTAATGTTTTTTTATTTTATAGATAGTTACCTAGTTTCTAATTCCATCCAAATATTATGACTGATTAAAGACTGATAGTATCTAGATACTTAGAACTGTTATGATACCTATTGTTTTGTCTATTCAAGTTTTGAAATTGAAGTTTTTATGCTTCTATTTGTGAAATTTAGCGTACACATAAAAGGTGTACCTATCTGCTTTTGATTGTTTTTTTCTTATTATTTTGATTTTGATGCTTATATACAGTTTATGCATCCTGAATGGATAGCGGTAATTAAAGTTCCTATATTAAAAATAGCTGTTTTTATTTAACCCTTACAAATAATTGTTCTTTGATTTAGATGATTATACGATTAGTATCGCCTGGAGACGGATCGTCGCACGCATTGCAAGTTCCTAGATATATTTGATTATTTATACAATCCGGCTACAGATGATCCGCCTATGGACGAAAGGTCATACCGGAGACTAAACTAACTCCTATAACACGACAATCCACCTGTAGTCGGTACCGGCTACGGGCGGATCGCCATATACCAAGTAAACTTACTCCTTTGAGACGACAATCCGCCTGTAGACGGTACCGGCTACGGGCGGATCGCCATATACCAACTAGACTAACTCCTTTGATACGACAATCCGCCTGTAGACGGTACCGGCTACGGGCGGATCGCCATATACCAAGTAAACTAACTCCTTTGATACGACAGTCCGCCTGTAGACGGTACCGGCTACGGGCGGATCGCCATATACCAAGTAAACTAACTCCTTTGATACGACAGTCCGCCTGTAGACGGTACCGGCTACGGGCGGATCGCCATATACCAAGTAAACTAACTCCTTTGATACGACAGTCCGCCTGTAGACGGTACCGGCTACGGGCGGATCGCCACATACCAAGTAAACTAACTTCTTTGATACGACAGTCCGCCTGTCGACGGTACCGGTTATCGACGTACCGTCATACTAAAGGTACCCAGGCTTTTTTATTACGGCAGTCCGGCTATACGCGTGGTATTATTTTATATGAAAAATTTTAGTGTCATTTTCAGAATGTCAACTTCATCTGAGTGTCCGTGAAAGTGTTAAAATAATTAATTATTTTATGAGGAATGCACCTGCGAAACTTTTATCATGCCAGCGGGACCCTATTTTGTTTTGACGCTTTCAGTCCAGCCCAGACACTCATATTTCTTATCAGCATTTTATTAGTACTTTTAAAATAACCTTACGTTTAATTCAAATAGTTTTTTTTTTTTTTTTTTAATTTGTTGTGAAACTTTTAGTACTTTTTCAGCGTTTAGTTAGCGTTTAGTTTGGCCGATGTATGAGCACTAACTACCCTCAATTTTAATCGTATTTATGAGCCACAAAAATAATAGTATCATTGAAAAGGTTTAATCTTACCAAAGCACCTGCCATCTAATCTCTTCACCACCCTTGGTTGACTGGTAGAGAATGCCTAAGGCATTAAGTCCGCCTTTGTACCTTTTTTTTTGTGCAAAAAGATTAAATAAATAAATAAATAAATAATAATCTTAGACCGTCGTGATAAAAGTTTTAAAACAAATTGTCTGCTAAAATACAAACTATTTGAATTAAACGTAAGGTTATTTGAAAAATACTAATAAAATGCTGATAAGAAATTTGACTGTCTGGGCTGAAAGCGTCAAAACAAAATAGGGTCCCGCAGGCATGATAAAAGTTTAGCAGGTGCATTCCTCATAAAATAATAATTATTTTAAAATAAACTAAGGTACTAATACACCGCTAAACGGAACCACATAAGGTTAATCTGAAGACCTTCAAACAGCAGAGGGTTCTGCTGCAAAGTTATTTTAAGATTTCGCTGTAGCAATTATGGTACAATTTTTTATATAAACGATTCGGAAGGTACTATACTATGAAAGTTAAACTTTAGCTTTCAATCGGAATAAACGTAGGGTCCTGCTGCGTATACTGACATATGTATGTATATGATTCAGATTGTGATTGAAAGTGTGAATTTTATTTATTTATTTATTTATTTATCGGATCGCCAATAGAGGCTACACAGTTACATGCATGTAAACATGAACAAGGACAAATACAAGTGTGCGCCTCCAATTATGTTGCTTGATAAGTTCCGTCATAGCTGGAAAGAGGTCGCGCGAGCTTGCGAAAGACGAGAGTGGAGGTAGGCCTTTGCCCAGGAAGTGGGACAAAGCAGGCTAGGAAAAATAATGCACTAGCACTTCGCCCGCGACTTAGTTCGCGGGAATTTCACATTTTCCAACAAATATACTGTATAACGGACATCATTCATTTCGTACCCACAAATTAAAGTGGCCGGCCAGAAAAAGAAGTAGTTTTCTTATGGGAAATAACATTTTGAGCATTTTTTACTATTGCAGCGTATTATTAAAATATGATATTGGCATTTTCTAATTGTAGACTTTAGCTGTAACAGTAAAAAATAGTCCAAATGTTTATTCCCCATAAGAAAACAGTAGTTTTTTTTTTCTGGTCGGTCACTTTAATTTTTAGGTATAAAATGTTCGACACTTGAATGATGTCCTTTGTTAGTTATTGTATACGTACTAAACTGCCTAGGTAATAACATTGTAATTTATTCATTTTACAGGTAAAATATTCCATACCGTCCATTCTAATATGCGCCATAGTTTTATATCTTGCTTTAATCCTGTATGCTCCATTTTTGTGGGATCCTTCCGGCGAGGGCTTTAAGGCAGTACTGCCTCTTACAAATATGCCCAAGGGAATGGTTACCACACCAGCAGCTGATGCGGCGGCGCCAACGGAGGCACCGCCGCCGCCTTAATCATAAAATGTATGTTACATTTAACTTTTATGTTTAAGAAAGGTCATTTAATTTAATTTGTGTTATACAGTACAGGGTCAAACCTTTGATTTTTCTGCTAATATAATTACGTATTTAAAATGAATGAGTTTTTTTTTCTGATAAAAATTTAGCCAATACCCTCGCCATACCAATTATTGTAACCGTCAAGATAATAGATATAGTTTATAATGCTAGAGCATGATCGGTGATGCTAAAGAGAAAGAGTATAGTCGTAGGCAAACATTAGAGCGAGATAGATAGATGAGACCATTTACGTAAACGCAAGCGACCTGTCCGCTATCCGCAACATAACTACGCCGCTTGACCGAGTACTAGGGCTGTCCGGAAAGAAAAATAAAATACGGTACATACCTTTTTATACTTTTATTGTATTTATGAGTAGTCGTCGATCAACAGCTTTTTCATTTTCGAATAACAATTATGTAAACATTTAGTGGGTAGGTACCTACCTAATTACTAATTAGGTACAAGTAGACGTGCATTTCTTTACCTTTCGATGTCCTTTGGATGTTGGAAAAACGCGAGGTTCGGATCCTTGTTATTATTTAAGCAGCCTAATACGATGCAATAAGCTTTTGCTTTCATTTTATCGTAAATGACGAACTAACGTGCGACCCTGCTGGCGCGCGGCAGTCCCACTGAATTGGCCCGGCAAGTCGAGCTCGCCGCGTACTTGTAGCTTCATACCTAAAATGTGGAGTGCGCCTGGCCTGCCACTACTAACAAAAAGGACAATTAAAAAAAGTTTTTGAAATCTATCCACAATTGCCGGAGATATTGCGTAACATGTATACAAAAAAAATAAATACAGTCAAATTGAGAACCTCCTCCTTTTTGAAGTCGTTTAAAACATGTTTAGAACCGCAGATATTTTAAAAAACAATGAGTACTTTTTTAATCTTCGTAAATCATTAGTATAATCAACCGCGGCAAGCATAGCTTAACCACGGGCACCCAATCTATTTAAAATAATGTATATGACCATTTTGATCATATTAAGGTGACATAGTTACATGATGTAAGTTCATACCTCCGTCGTCTGTATGGTCTTAAGTTAGTCCCACAGGGACTATCACTGTTTACGCTATGTTATGAAGTTTAAGCTTGTGCATATTATGCTGTATCGTCAAACAATTTTGCATACTTACTTATCTTCATGTTTCTGTTCTTTAGCTCATGTTTGAGATAATCTTTTAAGAGAAGGGTACCTATAGAGGTATGAGAAATAGGGTATAAAGTTATCCTTATATAATAAAATAAAATCCTCCATAGAAGAAGAAGGATCCTCCGACCAGACTGGTGTTGTGTCTGGCGGGCAACTGCCCGATGAATCAGTAGAACAAAGGTACTAAATATTTTGACGTCAAAATGGAGGGACCGAGGATTTTTTTAAATATCACCTTATAGATTGAGGTAGCTAAAATTATTGGAAAATAGCGAATAGTAGATTTAGGGCTGATTTTTAAATCGACAGATAATTTTTATTCGTGGAGTTTAATTGACGTCTGACAGCTTTTGTATAGAAGAACTGTCAAAAATTCAAAATTATTCCTCGGATAAAATTATCTGAACTTTTAAGTAAGCTGATTTGAGATTGAAGACTGATCCCTCCATCTTGACGCTAACCTAAAATTGTGTACTTGGTACCTCTTAGCTGAGATAATATTATTTTTTAAATCCTTTGAAAATAGATAGTGTGACCATACAACGAAACAAAACGTAGACAGTACTATTATTAATTATGCTTTAAATGAATAGCACATCAAATATAGTTTACAGAGAAGCGTTGCAATAATTCTTTATAAGTACCTATTTACATTTGAATCTTATTTTATTTATTTTTACCGGACTGCGGAAAGGTTATACATATTTTATTTAGGGCTGATTTTTCAATCAACAGATAATTTTTATTCGTGGAATAAAATTGACGTCTGACAGTTTTTGTATGGTCGACTTGTCAAAAATTCAAAATTATTCCTCCGATAAAATTATCTGGCGTTGGAACAATCAGCCCTTAGTTATATTTTCCATCTTTGTTTCCTCCATCCAATATGTACCTTTAAATAAATAAATGGACAGTTTTTTCATACAAAAACTGTCAAACGTCAATTTTATTCTTTGAATAAAAGTTATCTGGCGATAGAAAAATCAGCCCTTAGTAAAATGAAATATAAGCTGTAGCTGTCTTCATTAATCAAATCCTACTCTAATTGTGAAAGTTTGTGTTAGTAAGTATGTACAGACGCCGGTAGGTCAAGCGTCCCGAAACTGTCAGATTTTCGCAATCAACCTTGAACCTTAATGCTTGAGCGATGAAGTTGAAAATCAATTAAAGAAATTTGACAGATTGTAGTAGCTTGATGTGCTGGCGTCTGTACAAGTATCTACTGTATAAACTAATGAACCGATATCGATGAAACTTGATAGTATACCTACCTACCTAGCTGTTACTTTTTATCCCAATATTCCCATGGAATCGAAACTTACGCGGGAAAAACTGCGGGGCGCAACTAGGCATCTATAAATAAGTGCGCCGTGCATGTATGTAGCCTGTACCTAGTCTTGCCATAATATTGACACGAAGAAAAATATTTTTTTTTATTGCAAATAATATTTATTACTTTTACAGTGTGTTAGTTTAATACATAAATATAAAACAATTTGAAATATAAAAAGCTTATTCGAAGTGGTCTCCATTGGCTGCCATACAGTCCTTTAAACGTAGAGGCCAGTTATCTATAGAAGCACGCACTCTTTCCATGGGAAAATTCTTCACTGCCAATCGTATGGATTGCTTTAGGGACTCCAAATTATCATGGCATTTAGAGGAAGCCATACTCTCTAAATCTGACCATAAATTATAATCCAGCGGATTAAGATCGGGGCTAGACGACGGCCAGACTTCAGCTCTGATGAAGTCCGAAACGTTCACTTCCAACCAAGACTGCGACTGCGTGGTCCGAGCTTTATGACCCGGCGCCGAGTCTTGTTGGAAGGACCATACCTACATGGTTATTGAACATGGTGTTGTTAAGGGGCCTAACTACCTTCTCAAGAATGGTATCTTGATACACTTGTGCCGATGTTTTGATGCCTTTTTCACAAAAATATGGCTCAGTCACTCCTTCATAGCTAACACCCCACCAAACCATCACTGAAGTCGGATAATGCCCACATTGCACTCTGTCGACTAATTGGAAAGCTTCCTTAGAGCTTTGAGCATAAATACGGTCATTTTCTTTGTTAAAATGTTGCTCAATTGTAAAGATTTTCTCATCCGTAAACAACATTTTTCTGTGACCTCCCTTTGCGTACCGCTTCAGTAGTTGTTTCGATTTTACCACCCTATTCTTTTTTAAATTATCAGTTAAATGACCAGTGCATCTCTTATAGGCTGCAAGTCCTAAGTCATCTTTTAAAATACGCGACATGGTTCTGCTATCTTCATCTCCCGAGATGAAATCTTTTGCTTTCGGACAGGATTTCTTCGAATTCTTTCCCTTACTGCTTTGACCACCTTTTTCGTACGAAAACTACGTGGACGGCCAGATCTTTTTCTGTCACAAACAGAGGAGGTCTCATTGTACCTATTAATAGCCCGGTACACAAAAATTTGACTAATACCAAGCGTATGGAGAGTTTTAAAAATTGCATTTCGCTCCATACCAACTTTGTGTAATGCAATCACAGCGATTCGGTTCTCTTTATTACCCCACTCCATTTTAATATCTCAAAATATTATACAATGTATTGGCGCCAAAATTAGAAAACTCAATGAACAATCGTATAAAAATGACAGATTCCAAATTCAAATGTAATATCTTTCTTATTTTTTATTGTAACAGTATTTATGGCCAGACTGTGTATAGTGGCCTGTATATTGCGATGCTTGCCAGAGCCAGCTGGGGTTCCAGTCAGTCGGAATCGGGTGCCACATAGTTTATGTCCGTATCGACTGCTCGGCCACAGTGTCGTAGAAGAAAAACGACTACGTCAATATTTCGAAGGAATTTGTAAAAAACTAATAATGAAAGTCGTACAATCGTTGTAAAGATTTAACCATGGCCGCGCGATCGAAACGTGGAGAACTCCGCGACCACGCAGTTCTCTTAGATGGAGCTTCGTAGAGGTCCGATACTTTTTGCTAACCACTGCCTGACACAATTTCGAAGAAAATGTAGACGGTATGAATAAAGCCCTAATGTTTGGAATTCACGACCTACAGAGCTTAAGCTATGGTCGCGCGGATGAAACATGGAAAACAGTCAAAGGCGTTATTTAAAAAGATATTAGTTTTTATATATGTGTTTATATAAAGTAATATATATATATATATATATATATATATATATATATATTTATTCTTCTTCTTGTTACAAATATAATATTAATGATTTTTTTCATCCTGTGATTCTTTATTTATATTCTTTAATTATGAATAAAAACTTTGACCGTATTATGACTTGACCTTGGTACAACTTTAATTTGGCAGCATTGTAGTTCTCGGAGAGACGGTACCTTCCAGGGACTACCGCAGAAACTACCATACATACCACATTTTTAATTCGGCAGCATTTTATTTCTCGGAGGGACCACGGGTAAAGAAAATCCCCGTGGTACCTTCCAGGGACTACGAGAGGGACCACGTGTCACATACGTCTGTCTCGTATAGGGTCTTCGCATTATGCTAAGCGATGGCCGTTTTGCGTGAATGCGACGCATGTTTACGCCAAACTTGTTTTTTTTTTGTGTTTGTTCTTTTTTGTTGAAGCCTAGGGTAAGTGCTGGCTGGCTGAGTGACTCGCCGCTCCAAAGCATGCGGAAGTGATGACGATGACGTCACGATGAAGTAGGTCCACGAAGGCTGCGCTGACGTTCATGTTCGGGGTCACCAGTATGTAGGCATAAGGATCAGGGTGTAAAGTTCACTCATAGTCCATATGTAGAAAAGGGAGGATCTTGCGACCAGACAGGTGTTGTGTCTGGTAAGTAACTGCCTCTTGATTAATGCCGGGCTGTTGTATACATATATGCTAATCGCTTGGTAAACTCTATTTTGCGGCAGGATTTTGCGTGACATCAGTATGATGCGTAGTTCACATGTGGTGATGTAGATCTAACAGTACATCCATTAGAAAAAAACAGTCTGTTAAAAATAATTTGAATTTGAATGCATACGTATTAAGATAATGATAAAGATAATGAAATAAAAATAGCTGGGAAGTAAATTCGTATTTTTATTCGATCCAAGTCAATTCCTCCGTTTTCTTATTCAAGTCAGGCCATATTACGGGTGCCCAGAAATAAATGCTCATCAACGATAGTAATACTGTTGTAACTGTAGGACCAACACCCGCTTTCACCTGCAATAAGCAAATTAAAGCTTTAAATCGAATGTATAAAGATGCAGCAATATATAATAGCGGTTGACCCAAAGAACGACGTCCACCAGACATGCATAACGACGTCTTCTCGTCGCATAAAACGCAAGTTTGAAGACCTTCATCTTCCACCAATGTATCCTGTCGGTAATACCAACATGATTTGGGGGCCAAGTTTACTAATTCACGAACTTTGCATTGTGAGTTGCCCCGTGTTGGCTGGTTGCTTTGTTGATTGCTGATTGGTAGTATTAGTTGTGACATAATCTCGGGACTCTGTGGTCCCGGATATTGAAAAGGCATACGAGGGGCCATAGCTAAGTCTAATATTCTGGTTCTGCGAGCATCCGCAAGACTCCTGGAGCGCGCGCGCGGATACGCGAACAGCCGCTGCCTCCGCCGAGTTTGCAGAGTGTTTGCTTTTTTATTATTTAAAAAATTGGGGTACCGTTAATTTTCCATTATTCGGTTTCCACTACTCACCATTTTCATTGTAGGTATATTCGCAGCGCTCTGAATAACTAAATTTCCTGGAGTGCCTACTGGCAAGCAGAAGCAAAACGAAGCAGAAATACCTGAGGCAATATTGTACCACAACGGGTTTATGTTAATTTCTGTAGCCTGTAAAAATTGGATTTTATTTACATAAAGGACCAATTGTTGGCACAATTGAAGAAATGTCAAACAAAAAATTGTACTCTAAATCTGTATGGTCATTCTTTGCGCTGTTAGATGAGTTGTATAGGTACTGCCAGACGATTCTGTAAAAATCTTACCGTGAAAACTCAAGTGAAGTGAGCTTGATGTGAGTTGTCAGTAGTGTCAATCCCTAGCATTATTTGGAATGACAGCTCACTCCACGCTCACTTCACCTAAGTTTTCACGGTGAGATGGTTACAGAATCGCAGTGCTGTTTTCAGTATGTTTTAGAAAAAAGTAACAAGCTTTTATGCCAGTAATATTTTTGTGTGGGTCAGAATGACGGGTGTATTGTTACAGAAATAAATATGTTATATATGAAAGGAATGTACCAGCAGTGTACTCGAATGTACCTCTAATGTAATTCAATGTACCTTCATGAAACAAGAACAATAATTATAAATAATAAAGTGAGCCGCAATCCTGAGAGTCAGAATGACGGGTGAATACTGATAATTAATGTAATAGATATTTTATGGTTACCTAATATTTACCAGAGGAATGAACCTACAATGTACAGACGGCAGCACATCAAGCTACTACATATGTCAAATTTCTTTAACAGATTTTCAACTTTATCGCTAAAGCAATAAGGTTCAAGGCTGATTGGGAAAATTTGACACGTTTCGGGTAGCTTTACCTGCTGACGTCTGTACCTTACAAAAATATCTGTAATCTGAAATTATAATGCGACGAGTAAATAACGAGAAAATCAAGGAAACAAATTTTGACGCCTAACATTTTTACATAGCAATATCGCACCTCCGCTCAAATAGTGTAGTGTGTAAGTAAGATCAAATTTCAAACACCTTTTTCTCGAAAGTTTGATTTTTTGACTTCGAAGGTTCAATCGACCTGCGCGGCTGTTATTATTTAGCCACGAGCCCCTTTGCTAGCGGCTAATTGCACTCGTAAAGTACTTATACAAAAACATACCTTCATAAAAATGTTCTTACCAGTTGCATCACTAATGGCGTAATAACATTGCACACTGCCACGTTTGAGGCAAAGTTTGTCATGAAAACAGTGAAGATAATTACTAACAGGATGATAAAGTAATTTGGAAACATCTTGAGATTTCTCAGTAATGTTCCAATTTTTCCATTCAGATCTGAATATTCCTTCTTGGCTGCCTCTGAGAGAGCGAATCCACCTCCTAAGATAAAATAATGTTAAATCGTATATAAGGCACGTCATACAATTTTGACAGGGGTTTGAAGATCCGTGGCATACCTATTGTCACGCCATTTTGTTTTTTTTTTTTATAATAGCGGCCGCGCATGGCCTGTACTAATATTATAAAGAGGTAAAATTTGTTTGTTTGTATGTTTATATGTATGTGAGGGGTAATCTCCGAAACTAAAGATCCAATTCTAAAAAAAAAAAACACTGTTAGCTTCAATATTCCTGCGTGCATAATTATGCTATAAATTATTTTATTTTTTTTTTAAACGTTGCCCCCCTTGGAATTTCTCCTGTATCGTGGGTGCGTTTACAAACATTAAAGTCACATACACAAACAGCCAGACCCGGAACAACTACTTTTAGGTCATACAAATATTTGTTCCGTGCGGGAATCGAACTCGCGACACGCAGCGCAGCAGTCAATCGCTTAACCACTGCGCCAACCGTGCCGTCATAAATCGTCGTCATTGCAAGTATGTTGAAAAATTATTATAATAATTTTTTTTTTTTATGGTTTTTTTTGTTTAGATCTGAATATTGGTGAAAATTCTTATAAAATCATCCTTGAAATTGCTTTGAAAAATAAGTCATGCCTGGCTAATGGCCATCAAATATAATATTAAACACAACTTTTAAGAAATTAGACACATAAGTCTTGTATGTGAAAAATAAATGCATTTAAATTAAACCTTAAGCTATTGCTATTGCTTATGCTATTGTTACGCTTTTCAAAGCTTACTGTCAGTCATTCTACACATGCAGCTTGTGGGTCAACTTCACTCAGAGGGCATACAGTGACCTACGCGTTCAATACAATAATGCTCTGAGAGTGCTGCTGCGGCTGCCGTGGAGATGTACTGCGTCAGGGATGTTTGCAGATAATAATATTGATGGTTTTGCCGCTATTATTAGGAACAGATGTGCATCCCTGATGTCTCGTGTTCGTGGCGGCACCAACAGTATTCTCAGTGTATTCGTAGATCGGTGGGATTCCCCGATGTTGCGAAGGTGGATGCGGCTCCATGCCGAAATTTAATTGTGTACTTGTGTCTGTAACCTACTAACACTAGAATTTAAATTAAAATTGTCACTAACCCTATGGACTCCGGTCTGAATTAAAAATATTATATTGTATTCTATTCTATTAATAGTATATTAATAACATTTTATGTATATGTTACCTAAGAGGAACATAAAACTGTAGGGCATCACTTCATCCATTAATACCCAATTTAATATTGAAGGAACTGGCTTGTCCGGTAGTTCGTCAACTGAAAAATGTATAAAGTTATAACTTTTTTATTGTGATGGTCACTCGAAAACTATACCTATTACGGTACCCTGACATATAAGGTACAGGGTGACAAAGTTCCTCATCCTTCATAGAAAAGGGAGGATCCTTCGACCAGACGGGTGTTGTGTCTGGTGGGCTACCTACTGCCCGATGATTGTTGTTGGATTTTTGTATAAGTATATGCCAACCGCGCGGATAACTCTGCCTCCGCGATGTAGGATTATGCTATCCGATTTTTATGCAAGTCGTGATGCGTAGTTCGCATGTGCCGTTACGAGTATGTAGATGTCGCCACATACCCACGGACAGAAATGGTTGATCAATGTATCTAGTATGACTAACAAGATTGTCGGCATGTGGGATCTAGACTTAGCGATCATAGTATTCATTCATGCCCTAAATAATTATTTAAATAAAATATTAGCGTTACTGTTTGCGGAGCAGTTTAAGAAAATATCCAAAGTGGATGGCAGAAGAAGCATTAAGAAACAAATGAGGATAGCCGCTGCAGAGTCTCGTACGCTGAAATAAAAAATAACGATACAGCCGATCGATTCTGTAAAAATCTCACCGTGAAAAGATACATAGGTGAAGTGACCTTAGAGTGAGCTGTCAATAGTTTCAATCCCTAGCATTAGCTTGAATGACAGCTCACTCTACGCTCACTTCACCTAAGTTTTCACGATGAGATGGTTACAGAATCGCACTGCAGGTTGCCCGGTTATTACTGGATCAACTTAAAATGGCTTAATTAAAAACGAATATCACTTAATTTTTTTTTTTTTTATGTGAACTGTTGAATTTTTTCCATTACTGACATGAATAAAACAAATGACAAATTAATTTGATGATTCCTTTGTGGAGTCATCGGTCGCAGTTAGTGTCATTTTCACTTTTAATAACAATTGTAAAAAAAGCGTTTGATCGATGACGAACTACAGTTTTTGTGTAGTAAAACAAAAAAAAAAACGAAAGATTTGATGTTGGTTTAGTAGTGTCGTTACTTGATGTATGATTTTAATTTAATTTGACCCTTCATCATCATCATCATTTCAGCCGATAGACGTCCACTGCTGGACATAGGCCTCCCCCAAATGTCGCCATATTGACCGGTCCCGTGCGACTCGCATCCAGCGGATTCCCGCAACCTTCACCAGGTCATCGGTCCACCTAGTGGGAGGCTTTCTTTAAACAATCTTCTTGTTTCTTGACCAGATTGGCTACCAATACCTTCCCGTTGCATTTGCTGTCTAAAACGATTCTCTGATATGACAGGTTCAAGAAAATCAATGTCTTCATAAATGTTAATGGCAATATTAGGCAATACCCACAGCAAGTGCTAATGTATAATTTTACTATTTTTGTAACATTTTATTTTTCTTAATGGTTCTTCACGGTCCATTTCAGAAACATCGAAATAATGCAAGTAATCCATCATTAAGACTGAGATTTGGATGCGAACGTTCCTAAAAGTTAATAAAATTGCGCGCACAAACTCTCCGGTTAGGTGCTACGGTTACGCGCTCACTATACAAGGGTTGAGGACTGAATAACAGTTGTGTAACGTCTCATAAAAACTCCCGCTATAACAGATGTGTACAACTGAACTGTCAAATATCTTTTATTGGTAGAGATTAGGCTAATTTTTCCAACGCCAGATAATTACAGAGGAATAATTTTGAATTTTTGACAGTTGATACAAAAACTGTCAGACAATGTCAATTTTATTCCGCGAAAAAAAATTATCTGTCGATTGAAAAATCACCCCTAAGCGTTATAACTACAGTATATGTCGTGTGTATTTTTTTTATTACTAAGGCTGATAGTGTAACAACCAATCAATTAAATTAAAGCCCGTATCCGCTTTCTTATTTTGCTGTGCCCGACAGGGTCCACAATGGTCATGTCAAGCCCTAACTTCACATTGTGAAATGCAATAAATATATAGAATATTGAGTAAATGCTGATACGCAGGCAACGCAGTTCTGTTCAGTTCATTTTGTGAAATAATGTTCAAAATAATGTTTAAAAAAATACTTGTAGCAGTGTAGATGGCGCCGGCAGTTCCTAGCTGACTGGTCCCTGAGAAGAAATGCCTAATAAACTCTGTCATGGTCTTTTTTACCAAATATTATGATGTTCTATTGTAGATAACGACATTTTTCGCGTTGTCCCGTCTATCGTAAGTATATTTTTGTCTTTTATACTGTGGTGCGTCGCCCGCGTCATAGCAAACGCTTAGCCTAAGTGTGCATAGCGTTACGACAGAGGCAACTACAGTCGTTAACAACATGCCGCTCGTGCCTTTGAGCACCGTACTCAAATATACGAGCGACACGTTGTCAACGCCTGCAGTTACCTGCATCGACGACACGTGTCGCTCGTATTTATGAACACTTAACGGTGCTTTAGCTTACACGTAGCTATACTAGGCGGAAGGAGCATCGACGCGCAAACTGTAATGGCCCTGCCACAATATGCTCCTCGCGCTGCTCATTGCTCTGCTCCTCGCGCTGCCGCGATGTTGCCCTTTCTGCCCACACACTGCTCTACTCGCGCAATAAATCGCACAATTTATTGTAATGGTCTCTTCCTTCTTTCCTCGCTACTTTCCATGCCACTCGACGAGTGTGTGGCAGGCCTATAACCATGAATTCAGCACATGATTCTAGACCCCCAAGCGTAGAAATATTTAGTCGGTTATAAATAGTAACGGTTGTGCGTCGATATCCCTGCCTCTATATTAGATTCAAAATAATAATATGGAAATACGTACAATTTATTATCGTTTAACTTGAAGTAATGGGAAATAAAGTCACCCCATCCGTAAAATATTTGTGGTGAACGACAGAAGAACAGCAACATAGCGATACTAAATAATATTATAACCATCTGTAACAAACATTTTTTTTTTGTTTTTCAAAATCAAAATTTAAAGTCTTTTATTTAAATTTGGCTGAGAATCAGCACTTTTCGAATGTCAAAATTACTTAAAACAGTCCCTTGACGCCCGCCTCTCACCACTTCCTATTGCTTTCGCTGGGAAGAAGTGGCGCAACAAACTCCCCAGAAGCACAGTTGTCGGTTCAGTAAGAAAAACTTTTGCTTCTATACAATAGTAGGTATGCAAAGTAGTAACATTACGAGACACAGAACATTAAATTAAACTATTTGCCATATGTCAGCTAGTCACGTCAATATACCAATAAATAGAAATGAAAACGAAATTGAAGCAAAAAAAAATACTAAAAATATTAATGAAAACAAAATTTCATTCTGGTCTGGTGGCCGAGAACAGACCTGACCACAGCCCAAAGAGACCTCGAAAAGCAGCAGCGGTTCGCTTGTGTAGCAATCATCGCTGCCCTACAGGCAATGCTTGGACTGTCGCGTCTACACCTCATCGCAGCAAAGCCCCAAGGGTCAAGCCCATACGCTTAAAGGAAGATGCGATCAAACGGCAGCCAATGATGTCATCACCCTACGAAACGATACTGTTCAAAAGCATTACAACATAGCGCTTAAAGAGGAGCCGTGCGACTACTCAGGCCGGAAAGAGTTGTTCTGCGGAACTAAAGTCGGAGTTTTCTCACACGACCTCAACATAAACGATTTGACGATCATTTGACGACACGGTTGGCGCAGTGGCTGAGCGATCGACTGCTGCGCTGCGTGTCGCGGGTTCGATTCCCGCACGGAACAAATATTTGTATTGCCTACAGGTAGTTGTTCCGGGTCTGGCTGTTTGTGTATGTGAGTTTAAATGTTTGTTAACGCACCCACGATACTGGAGTAATTCCCAGTGTGGGACAAATTTTGAAAAAAAAAAAAAAAAACATATCCAGCCCGCTGGGAATGCTCAACACGGTCTACCAAGCGGAGTGTGTGGGCATAATACAAGAGGCTTATGCCATAGCAGCCAGGAGAACACCCACCGCGGACACCCATATTCGCATACTCTCTAACAGCGCCTCAGTCCTCCAATCCCTACGGAAAAAAAGCATCACATTGAACCTAATATTAGAATGTCACAATGCGTTTGAACGGGTAATTGAATCGAACCGCAATACAGTGACACTACAATGGATAAAAAGACACAGTGAATCGCTAGAAAATGACGCAGCTGACGACATGGCCAGAAGGGCATCCAGCACGTCAGTCTGTGGACCGGAACCTGTCATGCCCATCCCCTTCAACCAACTATACAGGTGGCTACGGAAGCACACCCACACACAAGCAAAGAGCTGGTGGACCTCATCACCGGGCTGCAGGCAGTCCAAGGAAGCCATGCCATCCTTAGATGGCAAGCTAACCAGACGTTTACTACGCCTGGACAGGAAAGGCCTGCGCCTGGTGACGGGGACCATCACGGGACACTGCTCGCTAATCAAACACTTCCACACAATAGGCATAACGGATAGTCCCTTGTGCAGGGCTTGCATGGAGGCTGAGGAAACCGTTGCGGATTTGCTCTTTGAGTGCACAGGCGTCACCCAGATTAGGTCAGAAACCATCGAGACACCCAGATCTTACACAGATGTTCTCAACAGGCCAGGAGACTTAATCAACTTCTGGAGGGACGTCCGAGAACATCTGGGGGCTGGCTGGAATAATCACCGACGGCCGCCATGGCCCACGCACAATGGTCCACTTGAAGGACTAAATGCGGAAACCAAACCCATAACATAGAACATAGCTGTAGCGCAGTCAAGCTACTATTTTATTAAACTAGTTAATAATGTAAACCCCGCTACCGCACGATAACGGTAAGTATATTATTTCCAATGACGTGACATTCGTTGTAGGGAGGTTCTTTTCTCTAAAGAGCTAAGGTCTAATTAAGGTTAATTGCATACTGTTCACGATGTTATAAGACATTTTAGTAGGACCGAATATAGCAGCAAAATGAATAAAAAGTTACAATTAATCATCATCAATACCACAGATCAATACATTAAACAAAAAATCAAATCTTACAATTTCCCAAAAAGTGATTTTCCCTAATTTTTTCCAGTTTTCTTCAACAGCATTCTTAGCAGCTAGAGCTCCCTCTTCAGTTATATTAGCACTGTGAGCTGCTGGACTCTTAGGCCTGAAATTATTTATCGTTGCATAGACTTGTGTTAACATAAATTGGTATTTTGAATGCCTGGACTGTCGCTTACAGATTTTTACAAAATAAAAAAAAATCTGCCACCGACTTACGAAACTATTTACTTAACAAGGCATTTTTAAGATGCCTGCTTATATTTACTAAAATTTAGGTCTTTATGAAAATACACGGGTACCTTAGAAATCCCAAATATACAACTATTAGGTAAAAATATATTCCCACTTCCAGCAGGAGCATGTAAGGGATTGTAAATGCAGAGTATTTTGGAAATGATAAATATTCTGGTGCCATTGGATATGTCCTGAAATAACACATTTGATGTAATATAAAATATTTCAATCGAATGAGTAGCCTGCCTATTCACGTAACGGTAAATGTTTTTCATATTCTCTAATCAATAAGTAGTTTACCTTAGGAAGAGCCCTTTGAAGACTAAATTAGTAGCAGAGCCCACTAAAGTTCCGATACCTCCTAAAAAATAACATTAATCAGATGATATATTATACATGTAGGAAATCTAGAAACAACGGAGGGGTCAATACACCCCTCCGTTAGTTCTAGATAAAGAACTTTCTTGGGGGAATAATAGATCCCCACGAACGTCCTTTATCGCCCTAAGGTTGAATGTCTGTTACAGAATAGCAATGCAGCATTGCTATTCTGTAAAAAACTCACGGTGAGATATTTATAGAAACGATCGGCTGTTGAATATCTACAACGCTACAAGGTTATTTTGGCGCGTGGTGAAAATCCGAACCTTGTGTCTGTGAAAAGGCTGAAACTGTTCTCGCGAACGAGTGTTTGTTTGTTGTTCGCTGCATAAAAATGTTGGCACAAAGAATTTTTGCAAGACTAAATCGTGTAAGTACAGTCCTTTATAAGCATGCATTGAGGTATCGAACTACGCATAGGACCGAAGAGATTGAAAGTCAACTCACCAACAGTTGCTGAAAAGGAAGCAGCACAAAAATAACAAGTTGTTATATCGGAAGCAATCTTTTCACCGTTACTGTCTTTCTCATATATGAATATCAGATTTTGCTGTAATTATACGAACATTATGAATTATTATTTCAGTAAAGCTAAATGTACAGAGTTAGATAGGTGCATAATGTATGAAAGAGAGTTTATCAAGGGTTAAAATTAATGAAAATCGAAAGAAAATAGCTTTTGTGACATTCTGTCGAACGAAATTCTTAAAGTGAGCGTGGAATCCCCATGCCAACCGCCGCAGCAGCGGCCACCAAGGCGTCTCCGTGCTTTCTGGGTGTAAGTACGTAACATGTCATAAATTATACCAAGCTACAATACCTACTCACGTTTTCAAAAATCTGTAACACGGCAAAAATTATAGGCACCATCATAGTTGTTGCTGCGGTATTAGTGATCCACATCGAGAAAAACATAGTCGTGACTGACATCGCGAACAGCAATCTGCATATTTTTTTATCAAATCAAACAAATCCAGAATTACAAAATATAATAATCTTAGTGGAGTCTAATCCCAAAATCAGTGAAAATAAATAAGAACCTGTAGTGAGAGTAGCCAATAATCCGGATAGTATATAACGCCAGCCTTTGGTGTAATCCTGACTGCTCCACGGCATATGCAAGCATCATGCTTCCGTAGAACATTAAAACGGTATCCTGAGTATAAACATAAAACATGACAGAGTTAATTATCTATTAGAGGGTGTATGTACGTACTGAGTTCCGAAGTAACGGAAGACAGGGCGCAATATAAAGCTGTAAAGCTTTGCTTTCTTACATGTGAACAAACACGTCAACGGCAGAGGCAACTGCGACGAGAGTCGGCGCAAGCTGTCAACACGTGTCGACAGCAGTTGCCTCTTCTTAATTGACGCGTGTCGCTCTGTACTAAGAAAGCGGACAACGGTCATACACTAAGGGCTGTCCAAATACAAACCGTTTTTGACACCTTATCGTCAAATACTGGTGGAAATTACGGATTTTCATGACGGCCTTTATAATATGACGAAACCGCTTTCGTACGAAACCCTAGCTTTAGCTCGTGGCATTAAAGTTTGTAAACCATACATGCCGTCTTTGCTTGGGACTCCCATGAGTGAGGCGCAATTTGCCTCCATTTTGCTATGGCATGTCTAAATAACTTGATCTGTTTTTTTCAAATATGTACTACAAAAAAAAAACTATATTATTTACTTTAAAATATATTTTACATTATTCTCATACCTACTCACATTCATATAACATTGACACGTAGTCCGTGTGTCCATAACATTAACCAGGGGGAAAATAACAACAGGGAGAAAAGACGTAATTGGCAAAGGAATACATTCCGTTACCCAGAAAATTGCCATTAACAGAAGAGTGTAGGCACACCATTGATATTTCTGAAAAACAATAAAACATATTGTCATTTCGGGCTCTTCTAGTAGAGAACTTTTAAACGGGTCACAATTTTATTGCAGGATTTGGCTGCAATATTAACTTTGACCCGGTCAATCACACCACGGCAAGATGTGAGATGCACATAAATCTCCTGCGTACTTGGCTAGTCTCCGTTGTGATTGGCTTGGTTGTGATATAATTACTATCATCTAAATGAATATGTGATAAAATCTAACCTTTGGAGGGAAAGGTGTGAGCACCAGAATTAATAGAAGTGGAGTGAACAGGCAGACCAGGCCGCGCCAGTGAGTGCTTAGAAACAATATAGCTCTTCTCCACAATGTGACTTTTGGATCTTCAGGCCTGCGAAAAAATGAAACTGAGGAATCGGAATTCAAATTGAAAAGGTATTATATGATGAATTACAGGGTTACTAATAAGTGTGACCAATAATTAAGTACCCCATAACGCCTAGTGAAATACTCTTCGCGATTCCCATCTCTCGATTCTAGTAGAGGCCTTCTATTATACCTTGGCGCACTGGTTTAGACTGTCAAGGTTTAAACAAACTTACCCGTCAACAGGTGGATTTTCTGTTTGTGTCTCAAAATCTCCCAAATCTTCCGCCATGATCAGAAGAGAATTAATCAATATTACGATATCTTGCAAATGAGCATTTTAGATAATTGTCACTAGGCGACAAATCGAGTTGGCCATGAATCAAGCACGCAAAAACTAGGCAGGTTCCTTAATAGTATTAAAACTACACTTACTGCTAAAGGTAACATACTTTTCGGGTCAATAATGTCATTAGTATTGTTTTGGTCTTTGATCCGTGAAAGTTTTTATAACTACTGTGGGGTTATTGGTCATAATCTCTTAAAATGACCTTATATATAACCCTTAGCTTTTAAAATGAGGTTGTATTTCTAATAATTTTGAACCTCCAAGAACTTCGAATATCCTCTTTTTAACTTTTTGGTATTTTGGCATAGTTGGTGATAGTAACTAAGCCAGGTTGGAACTGTGACCAACCGCGCTAGTCGAACGAGCGCTCCATCCAAGTTGGTCGCAGCTGTTAAGTATTTTTAAGATCCAAAAATAGGAATTATTTGAGGTTCAAAAAAGAGCGGTTAATCATATTTTTAGCTCGCATAAAGCGATCAAAAATTTCGACTAGATAAAACGGATGTTAGTCGTTTGACGTTTTGTATGAATTCAAAAATCTTGCCAGATATTCTCTATTATTGATGAACCAGCTTCTGCCCGCGACTTCGTCCGCTTGAAATTTCGTGTTCCCCCAAACCACCCCGTCTCATCGCAACGCCCGTCCGTACTAAAACCTCGTTTACTTGACTTTCTTTACTATTGCTCGACTCTTATGGGTCCTAGCGTGATATTAAACAGCCTATAGCCTTCCTCAAAAATTGGACTAACAAATGCAAAAAAAAAAATCCGACTGGAAGTTACAAAGATTAACGAGTTCAAACAAACAAACTTTTCAGCTTTATTATTAGTATAGAGAAAGACATTTATCCGTCAGATATGGTAGGTACAAAGTTGGATGGTATATTTATGGATAAGTTCAGGACACATCCGCCGCTAATAGCGGCATACGAATATTCACAATATTAGGTACATGTGAGCCTTTTACGTGGCATGACCTACAAACTAGGAAATGTGAAAACAAACATAGTGACTCTAGCAGTACTTCACAATATTGAAAATGACTATGGAGACATGCAGTTAGAGGGTAGCGATATCAATATTATACAAAGTCACCTCAAGAAGTTGCAAGGGGAAATGCAAATGCTATTTTAAAAACTTTTAAGGCAACATTCCGCCGAGGTAGCCCCACTTTACCACGTTGGAGTTACATCTTCCCGCTTGTGTTTGGAGACGGATCAGGGATTTCTGTATGAACTACGGAAGGGACCCTGCAACGAGATGCTCCAGTAGGATGCGGCAGTAGGGTGTGGTTGTGGAGCTATGTCGCAAACCATGCTCCACCTCCTATCCTGCCATATGTGTCCCAAAACATGCAGCCAAAGTGACCTGTGCGTTGCCACCGACGACGTCTTGAAAGTGGCGATCTTTTGGGCCAACAAGATCTAAAATATTGCCGTGCCCGCGACACGCAGAAGAAGAAGAGGAGAAATTTTAGCGAGTGGTTCATACATAAAAAGCTTGTGTAAAAATATCAATTTAATTTATTTTTATAATACTCTAAACTGTAATTTGACTTCTAGAACTTGAAATATCTAGTAGAACAAAATTTTAAAAATTTTTGCTTAGCGTTTGCTATCTGTGCCTCAAGTAATTTGCTTCTAGAGTCCGTTTCAGCTTCTGCTATTTGTTGTTAAACGCCATTATTATTAGTCCCATTGTCCTGAAATACAAAATTAATGTTATAATTCTTTCTCTTCATTATATTATTAATACTAAAATAATTAAATAAGTATCGGCATAAGAGTAACTATTATTAAGACTCATTATTAGTTATTCTTATGGCGGTGGTTTTTATTTGTTACAATAAGTTTTATATAGACAAATAAAGTAAGAACTTTATTTGTCTATATGGCTTCATTTGGCTTACTCAGGAACTTTGTAACATATAAGTAAATTAGATAGACACCTAATTCGTAAATCATGCTAGGCCGCCCCTATTTCGCGTTGCTGTTTGTGTCAGTGTTTTTATTTTATATTATGGAGATCCTCACCCTGACCAATTCTTTCAAAAAAAAATTCTAAGGATTAGAAGCACAAGAAATTGAGAATGTTTACAAAACAAAATTTACTTTGAACATATTCTAGCGGTAACAGGACACACCTTATCCTCCTCCAACCAATATTCACTTCCTCGCCCTTTTTTTTTTTGTTATTATTATACTACACTTATTAGCAGGCCTGCAACAGGCCTGCTACGTTGACGTTTACAAAAACTGTTCACCTTCTTTTTTTGCATAGAATTTCATACCATGACCTGCTAATTGACAGCAGCAAAACGAATATTGAACGTCTGTAACGTCAAAATAAACCATCTTGAATAAGTTACTAATATACGAGCTTTTTCAACATTGTTTTGTAATTCAGTGCCAATACAACACTTTTTTTTTATTATTACTCTGTGTGACGAGTACGTAATATTTGGAGAGAATATGGAATAGAAAAAAGAAACCAACGGCGTCGCACTAGGGAAATAAATAAGCCTTTTGAAATGAATACAGGGAATTTGTAAATTATTATTTTTTTTATTTTGTCCTAGTACTAAAAATAAAATAATAGTTATCACACATAGTAAATAAGTACCTAACGCCTAGTACAATCTTATGCTCAAACAAGGATTCAATGGCCAATATATTTTATGAAATCAAACTCATAACCCTTGCTTCTCACTAGCCTTTTTTATCATGCATTGCTCTGATGTAGGTATTTAACTACACTATGAGAACATTGTAGTGATATGGTAAAAATACCTTTGACCATTCGCATGCAGACTTAACTGCTCCTTTGCCAGCAGAATATAAAAGAAGTTTTTTTTTTGTTCGGCGATTAGGTCCTCCAAAAATTTTGGCATCTATGAATGAAGCGCATGTTTATTTGTTCCCTAAGATGTCTAGATTACAATGGTATAACTAAACTTCGTGTAACGGGAATACTGAGAAATACGATCATAAACTAAAAAACACTGAAAGAGCTTAGTGAGTAGTTTGGCCTCGGTTTTATAATTTAGTAAAATAGTGCACTGTTCCGTAATAAATAGTAGGAATGAAACGTTTTAAACACCCCATGTGTTTAAACGGTTCATGAAATCAAAAATCACATAATTGACTAAATATTTTCATTACTATAAGTCTAATAATATTGAACAATAAAGGTGTACAATAAAGAGGAATACTCTTCTCTTATTCTTCTTCTTCTAGATATCAATTTCACAATATTATTAGGTAGGTACAACATGTGCACAACAGCCAACAATGTCTTCGCAGTCGCACATTGCGTTGAAATCTTACTGGACAATTAACACATCATCCTTCTGGAGTAAATGCTGCACCGTCTTGAATATTCCGTATTCATTAAAATCCTTCAATTATTACACACAGGAAAACAGGAACATCAATATCATGGAATTCGAAAGAAACGGATATAATGAATGACGTGTTGTTGTCACTTGTCTTTCTGACAGTGCCAGATAGTGCTGCGGCTTGATTTAATATAACTCGTTAATCTAAATCACCGACTACAATATAATATAGGGTAAATAAAATAAAGGCTTGAATTCATTTTCTCTCGATGTGCCAGTTGATGTAGTCGCCATTAGATAAATATCACCAACATGACCAACACAGCCACACTAGTTAACTGTCATTCTTAATTATATAATTAAATACGTAGGAAGGTAATAAACTTCTATTAAAAATAGGTAAATAATACACTACACCAACAGCTTCTATATCTTAAGTACTATAGATCACGATAGTCTCAGTCTTACACAGTCGCCAATTATAGATTTACTAGCAGTCTCAGATATAAATGATTATTTCGTGTGATATCAACGTGATGGTGATATTAACCAACATATTACTGTGATGAAAATACAGTTCTGTGAGTTACTGCTGTCAGTTGATAACGTGTAGGTTGTTTTATTCTGGATCTTGATATGATTCCTTTCTTTAAGTTATTTTTTGTGTGCATTTCAAACGTAAGAAACTGCTAGGTTCAATGGAATGGATTAGATTCAACTTGAATTGAGTTTTCGAATTATGTAATCGAGACTATCGAGTGCCTGACCATGACTGAGTAACAACACTAGAGTCAAACTGACAAGAAACCAAAAACTACAATCCGTTTCACGATGAATTTTACACTACTTTACGCGAGAGTAAGCAAACTTAAAAATGAGATTAAACACAGGAGCACCTGCTGCAGCGTCAATGGTAAATTGTTTTACTTAATAAAAATAGATTTGGTTACCACCTCGAACTGTAATTAGGTATATTATTTTTTTTTTAATGTAAAATCGTTAAATACGCTTCAATACACGTATTTATTACATTAACGACCATATCGGGAATTGAATCAATTGAGTACATTATCAATACATTTTCTTTTTATTTCGATTTCGTGATCCCGGTTAGGCTTTATTTAAAAAATTACCATTTTAAATGATAAATTGGTTACTTTTAAGACTTATGTAATACGATTAATAGACGTTACAATACAAGGGTGGCAAAAATAGTATATTCTCTCTTTTCCACCATTTTCCACATTAGCTTGCTATGTTCCCGTGTTTGGGTGGATTTGTTATACATAAATGCAATTTCTATATGATTATTTAAGAACTCCCGGCGAAGCAGTTGGGTCATACTAACACAATGACTTGTTCATCTTTTACTAAAAATAAATTCACCACATTCATTCTAATTAGATTAATTAGAATGAATGTGGTGAATTTATTTTCTGAAGCGACATTCCAATTAAAAATGCGTGAAGTAATTACACCATTATGATATTTTCATGTAAGTAAATAAACTTACGAAGTTACGACATTGTGAAGAGGTATACAAACATAAAACATTTTATTTGGCGCGCAAAAATACATTTTTTTTTAAATTGTTGCATGAATTATCCACACACGTTCAAAATCACGTTGAATCCTTCAAAGTTACAAAGTTGTTTTGAACGGGAAATAGAGCTTTGTACTGCTTTTAGATAATTTATCAAAGTAACTTGTTATACATAATCATAGTTAAAATATGTATATACCCAAGAAACTCATGTTTCTATTATTTTCCAAAAAGTGAAAATAGAATTAGATTTAAGTTTTTGAACGATGCCTATTAAAAAGGCAATGATATTACAGCAGGCCACAGACAAGCATTACCATTCAACTTCGGTGAACTTCGTTCAATAGAAGTTCACCTTTATTACTCTCATAGTACGATTATTAGCAGGACTAAAATAAGCTTGCTTCTGAACTGAATGAACATTGAACGTTTTCTTAAAAGGTCATAGTAAGCCCCCTGTACGTAATAATTGTCTATGGTCACAATTTTAAGTGCGTATACACTCGCCAGACATTTTATGTAGATGATCATAATTATTGTGTTAAAATATAGATATTTTTGAGGAATATGCTTGTTTTTGTTTGTTAGGTACCTAATTAACATTTTACCTACATTATTTCAAATCGCCGGGTGTTACATAGGTAGTATGTATGTACATAATTTCATAGTTTTAACCAACTTCAAAAAAGGAGGTTATCAGTTTGACACGTATGTACCTATTTATATATTATTATTGAAATTGCGATATATATTCACATATCATCATATTTTTTTTTTTTTTTTTATATTTTTTGTATATTTGTATTTGTCTACAAATACAAATATACAAATTTTTATAGGTACGTATGTGTATGTTGGTCCACGTATTTCTCCGAAACTGTTAATCGGATTGAAAAATCGGTTCAGTAGTTTTCAAGATTTGGACCAAAATGTTTTTGTTACATCGACTTGCTTTCCCACTTTATTGCTAAGTTTATTTTTACTGGCGACACCAAATGCGATATCAGCGACTGCCTCACCGGGCCAGATAAGTTTGTGGGACTGTAGCATAGAGTAAAGTAATATAAGCCCCCTTGCAGACTTTGTTGAAGACCGCTAATGTGAATTGATCGGATAAATACCGCCATCTATTATCGCCATCCGCATACTTATTTAAGTATAGCCTAGCTATAGGTACTACCTAAGCAACAGTGCCTATACTTTAGCTCCCTTACTAATTTACTCGTTTTCAAAATCATTTTAAAACTTATTTTTAATTTGATAAAGTTTTACAATGATTTTGTGAATAATGAGAAAATACAACTTGAAAACAAGTAAATAAGTAAGGAAGTATCCATTTCAAAAGGAACACAGTGGATAGATATAAAAACAACTTTTCTTTTACAATATTTTTTATTTATTTTTCATTTGTTTATTTTTATAAGTTTGTGCTGCAGTTTTAGTTTCATCCTCACCATGATACGTGATTTTGCCAGACAAAATCCGGTTTATTGAACGGCACCAACTATATAAAAGCACATTAATAACCGTGTTTTCAAAATAATTTTTCAATAAATTTTTATGTGTTTCACAATTGAATGGAAAATCAACAAATATGTCAGTGAACATTTTAATTTTAATTTCCAATTCTTTTTTATGCGTATCTTTTTTTATTACCTCTGTCACTAAATTTTGAATTTGGACAAAACATTTTTCCAATTCCTTTGATGGGTACATTAAACTATTTTTGACTTTTTTATATTCTTTGTCCCTTATATATTCATTTGGTTTGCTTTCAGGGTCACCATACATATCTTTTTTACAAATTTTGCAGCTTTTTGATATATTTTTAATGCATTTCCCCAGGACCCACCCACACACATAATTACCCTGACCAGCATCATTTACATTGGCATTTAAATTGATGAAAGGCACCACAATTTCGTCTTCTATACTTTCAGAAAATTGTGGTGTCTCCTCATCAATGGGACTGGAAATATCAGAAGTTGACGCAATATCTTCTTTTATAAAAAAATCTAGAATCTGCAAGCAGCTATCATCATCTTTTTCGCAGTTTGCATGCAGAGAATGGGGCGAGTTAAAATTATTAATTAACAGGGACTCAAAGGCCCCTTCAAATGCAACCGTGTCTGGTGCTGTATTTCTCGCCCCATAACTTCTGATATTCCCAAAGAAATTTTCTAGTGGGTCTTGGTTGAAATTACGTGTTAGCATAGCATCAAATGAATATGTTTGGGACAGCAATATCCATAATTGTTGCATTCCTTCAATTGTGCGCATGAAATTCTTTATAGATGGAATAGCTTTCGTTTCAATGACACGGATTTTGTTATTTTTGTCCTTAATTTTTTTAATAAATGTTACAGTTTTTAATACTTTTATGGCATTCTTCCACAACTCATGATGTGAACTAGATCTTCGCACACATCCTCTATATATTTTGCCATCAGGCACATGAAATGTGTTAGAGTTTAGAGTCAAAAAGATTGTCCATTAATTTAGTGAATTTTACCAAATTTTGGCATTCTCTTGGAATGTCTCCTCTTGCCACGAGGTGTCCTGCAGTCGTAGCTACGGAGTGACAAAAAATTTGGGCTGCTGATTTCACCTTCATTTTTCTTATTTTGTCTATATATATGTGCTCATCTGTGATCCTGAACAGGCATTTCACCTCTCCATATGACTTGTCAGCTTCATGTTTGTTTGTATTATTCCTATTTAAGTGCTTTTTCACACTTCTTTTCAAAATCATAATATTTTAAATCTTTTGTAAGTAAATTGTAAGTATATTGACTGTAGCAAAGAGCACTATAAGATACCGGGACTGTAGCATGCACATGGACTTATTAGAGCATGCATGATAAGATGACAGACAATTTAAAATTTTGGCTTTTTTAAATTACTTTTTTTTAGAATACTAGGCTTTTGGCATTTTCTTTCTAAATTATTTTTATTAACAATTAAAAATTAAAATTGTTATAAGGTCGATGCATGATAGCTAGCATACATCATTTTTAAGAACGAATATGAATTTATGATTTACCGTATCACATGCAGAGCCTAACAGTGATGTGACTCAATTAAGAAAATATTTCGCAGCTAACAGCGCAGCAGCACAACAACAAAAACTGTGCCGGCCTAGCGTTTGCTAAAATGTTTTGACTGAACCAAACGTTGAAAATGTTCAATTTGAAATCTCTACGCAATGATTCCCTTTCATTTTTGCTCTTAACACACTCCATCAACAATTATTGCACATCTTTATTTTGTCGCATATTTAACAATTCGGTAGGTATGTAAAGTTTTTTTCAGGTATGTTTTTTACATTTTTAATTTATTTATTTTTTTATTTTTCTAAATTCTACTTTAAACGTAGGCTGCAGAGTTCAATATCTTTGCCACGTATAAGACAATAATAAAAAGCCTAAATTTGACGTTTTTTTTTTGCTTGACATCAGAGACTTCAAGCATGACACTAGAAATTTTTAGAGGTGGGAATGATCGACATTTTCGAACACTTACTTATTACTTTAAAGTGATCGATTATTATATTAGTAACTCGATTAAGTGAATCGATTATAGTTAGGTACTAATTTTGTATATTATTAATAGGTCCTCACTAGTCGTTAGATATGCGAGTTTAGTACTTTTGTCGTGTGAAGACGGATAGTACTATACTATGTACTACCTATTTGTGCACGACTATGAATGATTTCTTTCAAAACTATTATCAAACCAATCAACCAGTAGGTACAGTAGTTTCCAACACAACAAAATAGTGTAGTGTAGTTACAAAATAGTTCGGATGGTTTTATAATGATTTTATATAAAGGGAACGAATTTTCTTTAAGCTATCATTACATTGATTAACGATCATTCGAACTCAGGTTTTAGATTTTTTTGCGTGAATTGATTTTAAACGTTTGAATTGATTCAAAGGTCGAAATTTTCGCATGACTGCATTATATTACTATGGTTATTCCTAAAGTTGACATTTGACTTGATTTTTTTTATCATGGGAGGCACCAAAAGTATTCCCAATCTGCTTACTTATGACGTCATTTAGAGGTCAAATGAAAGTCAATTGGTATTAAGTGTTTATGTTAAAATAAACTCCATCTTATAATTTTAAGCGCTAAAAATAGACAAATAGGGTTAAGAAACCTAAAACCTCGAAATGGTTTTGGAATCAGCGTAGGATTTGTTTTCTTTATATACCCAATTGGTTGGAGTCCGCGTATCACTGGTCAGTTTCTAAAACTGAAGAATCAGTGAAACTGACTACTCAACGAAACTGGCGAATTAAATAAGCTGACGACTGAGGAAAACTGACCAGTGATAAGCGGACTCATTGGTTTATCCGACCTCTCGCATTAGGAAAGCAAATTTTATTTATTTATTTAATACCTTACACACAAATGTACAGAGGCGGATTTAATGCCATAGGCATTTGCTGCCAGTAATTTTGCCGATGGTAATCAAAATCAAATCAAATCAAAATCAAAAGTCATTATTCAAATTAGGGTGAGAATCAGCACTTTTCGAACGTCAAAATTATCGTGGTCTTGATGGAATAGTATGTCTTTGAACAAAGGTTGGATTTTACTTGAGCTTTACGCATTACGCATTAAAAGGCAAGTCTAGCAAAGAAGAGTGTATCTTGTTATAAAAGGTTATACCAAGCCCAACTAATGAGTTATGAACCTTATGAAGCCGGTGAAAGGTGGTACGTAGTTTGTCCTTATTTCTAGTGTTATCACTGTTTTTAGTGTACAAGTGTAAATATATAAGATGTTGGCGAAGATGAATATAATTGTGATGCAACCGTGAGAATACCAATATCTTCAAAAAAATCTTTTAGAGAAACTCTGGTACCTAGCTGGTAAATTGCTCGAACAGCTCGTTTTTGAAGGACAAATATAGTTTGTGTCAGCGGCTTTGTCCCACAGCAGAATACCGTAAGACATAATGCTGTGAAAATAACTAAAATGCTTCGAATGCAGGCCGTTAATTAACATAACTTCTACTTAAACTTTTATCTTAAACTTGTATCAAACCAGGGCATGGAGGTTCATTCTGAATTAGTTCCTCCATTCGTCAAAATACGACAGCTTAAACTTGGCACAATATTCCCAGTAATCTGGGATGAATGGCTTTTCACTACCCGTGTCCACTGCAATCTTTGACAGACGGTCAGCCTCCTCATTGCCCCGTAAGCCTATGTGTGCTGGGACCACTGACCTCTAATAAACAAGTACGCTGGAGTAAATAATATATTATACGAAATGACAGTTGTTTTTTTTTTTGTGCCGATTCAAAGCATCGAGCATCTCAGGAACTAAAATTGAAATTAATAAAGTTGTGAATGTTCCATGTCGATAATGTGTCGATAATTTTCTTCAGACAGTGAGTATTTTGAAATGTACGCCTTTCAAATAGAAAACTGTCACCAGAAATATCTGAAATTTGATTAGCTAAAAGAACTTAGCAAATACTAGTTTCTAATTTCAAAAGATAATTATTATAATATTATGTAGTGTTTACTTGTTTCTGAAGTAAAGACCTAACATCGAAATAAAATTTGCCATCTACAATATACTGTGTGCTTTAGTCATTTTTACTTTAATTAAATACCTACTTAATTTCAGATTTCCCACAGACTCAACTGAGCAATTATGGCGGAAAAACATGAAAATGAAAAATTGGAGTCCTAAATCTAATTATCGTCTTTGTAGTAAACATTTTATTTGAGAAAAAAGTACGGAATTTTTTAACACGCCGAATTATTTGGGCTCAATAATGATTTAAAGTATAATGTTATATTGTTATTTTTATGTTTTTTTTTTCTTTAGTATGCACGCTATCCAAATACCTAATAATGAAAATGAAATCCCCCTCCTTTCCGCTAATAATGACTACATGATAAGGTAATGTTAAATGGTTCACTTTTGGCATTCAATTTGAGTGAATTCGATTGTATTTGTATGGACGCTGTTTGTTGAATAGTTAATTGTTTTGTTTACATGGTTCAATTCATCCAAATTGAATACCAAAAGTGAACCGTGTAACATTACTATGACTATTACATAAATTTAAAGCAATATAGCTCACGAAGAATACAACTGCCATTTGATTTACTAGATTAGAGCGAAATGACAATATAACAGCTCAACAGTTTTTAGTTTACATTGCGAACTAATATGACCCCAGCTCAGCTCTTAAAACTAGTGTAGTTGAGCGAGGAGATATTCGCTCAACTATACTAGTTTTTAAACCTCACTGATTTGACCGTCATGATTTTACTAGGACTATATCCACTAGTTTATAGCTTGCGATCTGACCGCGCCCTAATGAATTTTCAGTTAACCTTTACAGGAATTATTCTATTACTCAAAAATTAAGCATAAAAATAACCAAGAGTGATTCGAGTTTTTTCCCTTTAGTAATAAAGTACTCTCAGTGGTTATAACAATCGATAAAGTTCATAAAAGTATTTTTTTTTATCGAAGGATATCTCCCATCTCTAATATTACTTCCACGCACGCTCACGTTGCTATCAGCGCCAAAATGGCGAAAATCAAATGTCTTCATATTGTCATTGATAGTATGAAGTCCAGCGTACTCGTATAATACAGGCTGAAACCCATTGCAATATAATCCTAGTCTCGTCAACGTCTCATATGATTAAGCAATTTGAGATTATTATAGGCTCTCGATGCACCTCTGCAACCAGAGACACATCGCGCCACATGTTGCATAGCCTTCCTGCGATCAGTAAAAATAACCACTACTTTATTGTTCTAAGGAGTAGGCCGCCTATAGCTCCATTATACGATGTAAATTTCTTGCTCGTGGTATACAATAAATTTGAACCAAAAAAAGTGTGTAGACGATGCAACTTTTATTGTTGCAAATCGCACCGTGTAAATCAGGCATTACGCTAAAACTGTGGCCCGGATACCATCGCGTGGCACGACAATGATTGTATCAATCAACGCGTACAATAAGCGGTGGCGTACATACATACTGTGACAGATTTTAATTTATCGCTGCTGGCACGATTCCGCGTCAATGTGGTATCGGCATAATATTCCTTAAAAATAAACCTAACCAAAAATACTGGCAATCTTTGGATTCTAATGTTTTAAGAATAGAATACTTACTCTTCTTTTTAATCAAATCGCAGAAGTCGAAGAGAACGGTGGAAATTTTTTCTTCGACTTTTTATGTAGTATCTTATGTATTTATGGAAAAAATAATTGGATAGCTACGAATAATATAAAAACGCTTTGAAAATGGGCGCGTGAGTAATACTTAGTGTTTTTCTTTTAATCAGTTTACGTTGATAAGGATTAAGGAGGGAGGGAGTGATATGAAGGTTGGAATAACGTTTCTGCGACACAGGCTGGTGAAAATACATTGAATCGAAAACCGCCTATATAAATACATAAAATTAAAACAAACATATAATAAGGGCCAAACACTTGTGAACATTTCATAAACCTGCCAAACTGTCTGACAGTTGAACTGTGTGACAGTTTGTCGGCAGAATTAGAGCTCGTCTTAAAATATTTGGTATCAACTATCTGATTAAACATCTAAATAGGTAGATACAGATACTTTAAATGGTCGGTAGGAATCTTGTTATTAAAGTAGCGCGGGCCGCCGGCGGCGACGGCTCGCGCCCAGCATGCGTGCGCGTGAGATGGAACGACTGTAGGTATATTGTATTTCTGAAACAGCATTGTTTCAGAAATACACATACAATATACAATACAGTCGTTCCATCTCACGCGCACACACAACGCGCAATAAACTGTAATTATAATTGTAATTAAAGTAACTACCATACCAAGATTGGTGTTGTTTGAAATTAACGCAACAGTGGATTTCGATAACACGAATTCCGTAGGTACTAGCATAAGACACGAATTTTTTTTGCATCAGCGTGTTCGCGACAACGCCTTTCGATATAGCAGATTTCCATTCAATGTGTTTTCGTACTGGCGTACCACTCGCAATGTTTTTCGCAACACCGTGTGTCGCAAGAGCGTCATTCTAGTCTTCATACCACTTCCGTAAAAATGGCTCATTAATTAATCCATTTCACCGCGAGGGTACACACCACAGCAACTGCTGTGCTGTTGCAATGACGCGCCGCTAATTACCTACATACCTTCAAAGATAATGTAGTAACAGCGGTTGGGCGAGTGTAAAAGCATATTATCACTAATTTTGGACTATAGGCAGACCGCTAAAAAACTGGATCCTAATCTGCTGAATAACAACATACCTTTAAACAAAACCGTAACAAAAGTTACTGGATTATCGAAAAAATCTGAATCTAGAATTGGAATAAGGAAAATTCTTAAACGACAACGAAATAAAAAAAACAGATTCACAGAAAGATTGCAAGTAGACGATTTCACAAAAGGCGTGATAAGAAGAAAAGTATCTCAGTTTTACATAATTTAAAAAAAAATACCAACTCTGAAAACTTTGAGTGCTGTACTTAGAGAAGAGAATGTATTGCAGCAGGGAATATTTAATACTATTATTACATGATCTAGGTTTTAAATTAAAGAAATGCGGATCTAAAGGAAGATCCTAATCGAACAGATCTTTTGAGGTGGAAATATCTAAGTACTATAAAAAGGCATCATAGAGAAGGAAGACATATATTATATCTTACATAATCAGCCTATAATGTTCCCACTGCTAGGACACAGGCCTCCTCTCTGTGAGAGGGAGTGGGCCATAATCCACCACGCGGGCCCGGTGCGGGTTAGTGGATGTCACATATCTTCGAATTTATGGTTCTAGGACATGCCGGTTTCCTTACGATGTTTTACTTCACCGTTTTGAGAGCAGTGGTGATGAAATAATTTACACAAAGTAAAGTGCGCCTGCCTGGGTTCGAACTCACGACCTACAACTCGTAAGTCGGGTCCGTTACCACTTGGCCACCAATGCTCACTGTTTTTTATATCTTGACGAAACTTAATGTAAATGCGTCTCATAACGTTTCAAAATGTTGGCAATCAAAGGATGATCACGGCGTGCTATCTGATATCGGTAAAGGAGACCGTTTGGTCATCGTACATATTGTGAAGGCCAAACTGGTTTTTTAGACGGAGCACTTGTGATATTTAAATCCAAATGTAAAACAGGTGATTATCACGATTCTTTGAATTTCGTGAATAAATAAATGGATAAATGAAAAACTCATGCCTAATATACAACAAATTCTGTCATATTAGTTAATAATTCGGTTCTAGAAGAGAAAAAGCCGACTATGGCTTCTAAGCCAGCTATGCAAGATTGGCTACGAGGGCATGACGCCATTTGATGATAAACTTAGATAGGATGACTTATTAAAATTAATTAAAAGCCATTTCACAGAAGATATTTACAAATGTGATGAGTTATTGAAAAGAAACGAACGTGAACTGTTGCGTTTGCCTCCATTCCACCCAGAGCTGAACCCAATCTGGGGTGATATTAAAGGACAGTTAGCACAAAAAAGTACCTATCGACTCTAATTTGGATCTCTAAAAAAAATATGTTGCAGGGATTATTTGCTGAATATTCCGTAGAAAAGTGGGAGCAATTATGTTAACCCTGTAAATAAAGTCGAGGACGAATACTGCAAACATGACTGAGAGACTGATAGATGACCGAGTTCTAGATGATGTTGATTTTATTTATTAATGTGCAGGACGATTCAGATGATTCTGATGATGGCTGCTTCGAAAGTGAAGAATCAAGTACCAGTGACATTGATATCGACATAAGCGATTGATTTACAATTTTGATAATCTTGCATATAATAAAATAATAGTACATAAGTTTATTACCTAATATTTCATTTTGTTACCTACACATAGTTGTTTCACATAATTTTAGTCATCAATTAATTTTCTAATAAAAATCACCACCTGTTCACCGTTAATCACTATGACATCACATATCTTAAGAACTGTCCAGTGCACATTTTGCCTCTTGTGTATCACGCTACGAGCGCCCGCCGCCCGCACCTCTCCCGGTCCCCGTTCTTGCCCTACCCCCGCACCCCTATACCCCGCAGGCGAGGACTCAATTAAGCGGTTTGCTTATAGAGCGTTCTGTGCGAGGAAGTGGCCGTAATCTAACCCACACAGCCTCAATGAGGGCTGGTGCAATGATATTCACAACCCGCATTGGGCTTATGTAAACCTACCACACAGGCCCAATGCGGGTTGGTGAACATTTTTGCTTTTTTGCAGAAAAAAGGAAGCCGCTCCGAGGCGGATTCCTTTCTTTAGTTCTAAAGAGCCAGAGCCCGATCTGACGGCTGTGGAGAAAGCAAAAATATTTATGGCTTGTCATTGGCGAGGTGTAATAGTAATTGTAGTGCCAATTTTATTCATGCCGGTATTGATGCCATTCCCTCCAAAGGTAAATATGCTTTGTTTCATTTTTACTACTAATCTAAGTTTTTTTTTTTTTTTTTATACGATGTTACGTTGTCTGTGGTACAGACGCCAGCACATCGAGCTTCTACAATCTGTCAAATTTCTTTAATAGATTTTCAACTTAATTTGCTAAAGCATTAAGGTTCAAGGTTGATTGGGAAAATTTGACAGTTTGGGGTAGCTTGACCTGCTGGCGTCTGTACCTACTCTAAATCATATTCAGCCTCATTATACCACCGCTAAGCATGTTATCGACCTATAAGATGTCATATTTCTTTTTGACAAATAAAAGTTAAAAAAAAAAACAAATTAAAAGGTTAATCCTTCCATTATAAAATCTTTTGACATACAGCTTATTCGTATCGATTACTACCCAGTAATCGCTTTTAAACCATCTCCTTAATTTTTTTTTTTTTTTTTTATTTTCCAGCCCGCACAATGGACCGCGTATACGCTTCTTTTAATGGCCGGTTATTGGGTATCAGAATGTATCCCATTGGCAATAACAGCATTCATACCAATGGCGATATTCCCAGTACTTGGAATAATGACTACACGAAGATGCTGCGAAAATTACATGAATGTAAGGTTACCTTTTTTTTTTTTTTTCGGGAGGGAAATCATCGAATGACCACTCCCGCTCTGGGTGGAGCGGAAAGGAGTGTCAGACTTACTGAATAAAACCCCCCCATGTTCCTTCCTTTGCCCTTTATGTTCCGGGGTAGCGGTAACCCTTTCGGACAATCTCGCTGATGTAAGGTTACCTTTACACATTCACTTTTAGTCGAATGCAATTAGCCAAAATAGTGGCAAGAATAGGAGATTTTTCACCGGAATTATCTTTATTCAGGTATTAAAAATACCTACTGTGTAAAAAGCCGATTAAGGGCTGATTTCTCAATCGACAGATAACTTTTATTCGTGGAATAAATTTGACGTCTGACAGTTTTTGTATGGAAGAACTGTCACAAATTCGAAACTATTCCTCCAATAGAATTATCAGGCATTGGAAAAATCAGCCCTAAGATCGTCCGATGTATTTGGTAACTCTTTACCAAATAGTAACATTATTATTATTGAATTATTTGAAGGAGAATGAGATTTGCAAACCAACAAATTATTTAGTGCTCATTGTGTGCCAGCTAAATGAATTTGGTCTTGATTTTGTGCTTCAAGAATGTTGGAAGTTACTAGTAGCTCACGTTCCCACAGACGTAAAAATATCGCGGCAGAATAAAAACTTGTAGCGCGATCTTTTCGCACCTTCCACAGTGTTGAACGAGATTTAAAAAATAATTTCGAACGGATACTTCGTACAGTGCGGACGTACGATGCGTTATTACTATAAACTCAAACTCAAACTCAAAGTATTTATTTCAATTAAACCAATTACAGGCACTTTTGAATTGTCAAGGGGTCGGTCAGTCAGAGAAATGAAGAGAAATGAAGCGTTTCGAACGGATACTTCGTACAGTGCGGACGTACGATGCGTTATTACTATAAACTCAAACTCAAACTCAAAGTATTTATTTCAATTAAACCAATTACAGGCACTTTTGAATTGTCAAGGGGTCGGTCAGTCAGAGAAATGAAGCTAGTTGCCCATTCCAAAGCGTAGTAGGTACCTATGGAGAAGAACGGGCAAGAAACTCCATGGACACTCTTTTAAATCAAAATATGGTTACAAAGTATTAGTTACATCATTCATGTTAAAAATTATGCATGTGAGAACGATGCAGAACGTTAAAAGCGTCCGTAATGAATAGCCTAAAACAATCCAAATATTAGATTAAATTAAAATAAGCCATGGCAGCAA
Source organism: Apamea monoglypha (assembly GCA_911387795.2). Lineage (NCBI taxonomy): Eukaryota > Metazoa > Arthropoda > Insecta > Lepidoptera > Noctuidae > Apamea > Apamea monoglypha. The sequence goes on from OU426922.1 coordinate 12,224,025, forward strand.
AGAGATGACCAGTCCCCACTGACGGCGCCCGTTCACGAACATGACGCACGGATTAGCACCATTCAGCTCAACCATTTTGAAGGGAGCTAAATGATCCAACACATGTGCCACCATCAGCGAGACATTTGAGTGAGCATGACATACTCTCAGCCGCCAGGGCACATTCAAGTCAATGAAAGACGTACCCAGTAAATGGTAGCTTTATAGTATGTACCTACATAGTACTCACACATGAGCTATACAATTATAGAATACTAGACGATTGAAGTTATATAATGCAAAAATAGTATTTTACAATCTTCAGCGGCTCCAACAGTACTTTCAAATGCTAATCAATTTATTTTTATGCGTCCTGTGGAGCAGGACCAGCGTTTAGCCAAGCATTTTTATCAGCGATGTAATCTCCCAATTTATAATATGCCTGGCTATATATATCGTATATATATATCGTAAAATAAGTTATATATATCGTTGGATTAGATTTTTTTTCTGCATCGATTTGTCTAGTTAGTTAGTCTGGTTTCAAGGCAATCTGAGCCAATTTTTGGCTCTTTAGCATTTTTAAAAATGTAGGGATGTCCCGGATTCAAAGATCTAAAGCGACGGTTTTCCGATGTTTTATGAACAAACGTCGCTTTATCAACACATTTTTAGGACAGAGGCCCTTTAGAACGATTTCCTTTCAACATTCTCTTCACAACAGAAACTTATGCATTTTTTCTTTTTTGTCACTTGGATGACATTGTTACATTAGCAATTTTAAATTTTTGAATTTTATTATTCAACAGTCTGTTAGCTATTATTCATTACTGTTGTTTTTAATTTTTTGGAGCTTTAGCAAAACTGTTCACGTAAGATTTAAAGTATAGTTGACGGTTTAGCATATTTTTCTAAGTAATATTAATAATAATAATAAAGGTTCCTCTCTCTGGAGCCCTGCCCGCCGGTAGCTTGGACCTTGTTCCCGATACCGGTGGGCTACTATTTTTATATTTTTAAATGTTTTTATATATTTTATTACCGACGTGGGGATGCATCGAGATTTAGTCGCGGTGGACAAGAGCCTCAGCCCGCTCTCCTTGGCTAAAGAGAACTGGCGCAAGCCAGTAGTGCTTGACACCAATGATCGCATGGAAGTATGGCAAAGTAAGGAGCTTCACGGACGCTTTTACCGGGCCCTACATGGACCCGATGTAGATCTACTAGCGTCCGTAGCCTGGCTGCGTTTCGGTGACCTCTTTGGAGAACCCGAAGGTTTTGTCTGTGCAATTATGGACGAAGTTATGATGACGAACAATTACCGGAGATTTATTGTGAAAGACGGCACGGTTGACATCTGTCGGGCATGCCACCGGCCGGGAGAATCAATCAGGCATATTATCTCCAGGTGTTCTCGTCTAGCTAACGGAGAGTACTTGCATAGACACAACCTTGTAGCCAGGATAATCCATCAGCAACTTGCTCTGAAATACAGCCTTGTCGAATCTGAGGTGCCGTACTACAGGTATGTGCCCAACCCAGTTCTCGAAAATGGAAATATCACATTGTAATGGGATCGATCCATCATCACTGACAGGACTATTGTTGCCAATAAGCCTGATATAGTGGTGGTGGATCGATCAGAGCGGCGCGCAATTATTGTTGACATAGCCGTCCCGCATGATGAGAACCTCGTGAAAGCCGAGAAAGATAAACAAATCAAGTATCTTGACTTGGCTCGCGAGGTTGTCGACATGTGGGATGTGGACTCAGCGATCATTGTGCCGATAGTCGTGACAGCCAATGGCTTAATAGCCAAGAGCCTCGACCAACACCTGAGGAGGCTCTCGTTGGGCTGCTGGATCAAGGGCTTGATTCAGAAAGCGGTACTTCTGGTCACGGCTCGCATTGTCAGGAGGTTTCTCTCTCTGGAGCCCTGACTGCCGGTAGCTTGGATCCTGTTCCCGATACCAGTGGGCTACTATTTTTATATTTTTAAATGTTTTTTTATCTTTTATAATTTTATTCTAATATTTAAAAATATAATTTATTTGTTTACATTTAAATAAAGGAAATAATAATAAGATGATGGTAGGGATCTGGACCGTACTTCCGGGATTGTCCTGATAGCCGTGGAATACTTCTCCACTCCTCATAAGCACCTCAGGACATGCTACCCCTTTGCCGCTACGACACTATGTGCTAGCGACTATTTTCGGGGGCCCATTAATGAGTGTGCAAGTCACCCCTTGGCATTTTATCTGTGTTATTTATATAAAACATTGGTCAGGCAGAGGACATAGTTCTTCAATAGTTCAAGGTAACCAATCCACTATAGGGGCATTTCACGTCAAGCGGACAGGGAAAAAAAAGTGAGGTTCTGAAAGTTCATGTTTTGTCCAGTTATACTTCTAGTAGATATAAATACAAACGTATTTTTTTTTTTTCATATGATGTGTATTTGTCTAGTTATGGGCTCCTAAAGATTCGTCTAAATCGAAATTAGGATTTTTTGAAGAAGTTTTTTCGTTTTGAAAACAATTACAATAAATTTTCAAACTACGCGATTTGTATAGAAAATTTCCTGATCTTTTTAAAAAAGGAATCCAATTTGGAGGAAAAATTTTTTTTAGTCTTCTAAACCGGAAGTAAACATTTAAAAACAAAATTTTGGAAACTTCGACCTTTTTTTTTTAATTTTCTTATTTTAGAATATAGCTTAGAGTATCTAAATAATACACCAGAAGTTTCGAAATGGGATCTGCATTAGTTAGGGAGATAGGTAAATTAATGTATATACATGTAGCAGTAAGTATGCCGTTGGGTGCTTGTTTAAGTCGGTTAATATGTGAATTATGGAATTGAAACGCGATAGTATTAACATTTATCATGCTAGGTAGTTATTTAAAAATTAAATAATATCAAGACATTGATAAAAACATTTGAATAGCTACAAATATTAGTAGGGAGAAATAAAAGATAATTTTATCTTTAGCTTATCAAAAAGTTTACTCTTCATTTCTTAAAGGATTAATTATTTAATTACCAATTTGTTTAATTATTTTAATTTAATTACATATTTATTATCTTTATAATAATTATTATTGAAGTTCAATTTCCACCCTCTCAGGATCACGGAAACGCGACTAGTAGTGCCATCTCTTAGCTACGAGCAGAATCAATTACTTTAAACTAGTAGCGCCATATCTTAGCTACGAGCGGAGTTAATTGCATACGTTAGAAAGAGACAGAAGTATGACACCAAGTCATTTTGAATAAAATTACCGTTATTGTTTGATTGTTGCTCTCTTAGTAACTGGTGCACCTCACAACAATTTACAAAAAAAATATATAATGGTTCCGTACGGCGACCGATGTTTTAATCCATTTCGTTTACCAAATCATCGTAGGCGTAAAAGTTTAAGAGTAATTCCTACAAGTTTAGTGCAAAAGTGGGGATTTCCTGCAGATGCTTATGTGTGCGCATCTTGCAGGAAACGACTGTTAAATGAAAGACCTCCAGTAGGTAACCTTAACAAAGAAGTGCAATGCTGACTGCATTGCACTTCTTTGTTCACACATCATCGAGTGAACTTTCACAAAACATTCAAGACGAACTATTTATTCCCGAAGAAAAATTCAAACATAATTCAACTCAAACTGACACAGCAATAGATAACCAAGAAATTTTAAAGCAGCTAAAGGAGAAATTTAATGATCCGTCTACTTCTGCTTCTATGAAAACTATGATCCTGACCATAGCACCTAAATCCTGGAGTGTAAATAAACTTGCAGAAGAGTTTGGAACATCCAGGCGACAAGCGAAAAAAGCAAAGCAGCTGGTAGATCAGCTTGGTATTTTGTCATCTCCGAACCCACGTGGTGGTCGTAAACTGCTACCAGAGACCGAAAACTTGGTTAAAAGTTTTTATCTCCGAGAAAACATTAGCCGAATAATGCCCGGTAAAAAAGATTTTGTATCTGTTAAACTAGAAGACGGGAACAGAACTCACAATCAAAAACAACTTCTGATGTGCAATATTGATGAACTTTATCAGAAGTTCAAGGAGGAATATCCGGACGCACAAGTAGGTTTAACAAAGTTTTTTACTCTAAGACCCAAACAATGTATCCTCGCTGGCGACTCTGGAACACATATTGTATGTGTTTGTACTTACCACCAAAATGTAAAGCTAATGCTGAATGGTGAAAACATAGCTAATCTTACAGCTGGAACTGCTATGGAACTTTCGTCTTATAAGGATTTCCTTCGCAAGACGATGTGTCCCAATCCAACAAAGACGTGTCATTTAATGACTGTAAAAACACCGCTAATTGAAAGTTGTAAATCTTGTCCTGGCTTAAGTGCAATTCGTAATCACTTGAAAACCATATTCGATAACAATCAAGTTACAGACGTGCAGTTTGAAAAGTGGCTTGGCACAGACCGATTCACAATATCTACTCTAATACTATCTTCTGATGATTTTGTAGATAGCTTGTGCGATGCCTTGGATACTCTGAAACCTCATGCTTATATTGCAAAGACACAGGCGTTTATTTTAAAAATCTTAAGGAAACTATCAATGAAGGAGAAATACTCGTACAGTGTGATTTTGCAGAAAATTATAGTTTTGTTGTCCACGATGCTGCCCAATATTTTCATTGGAATAACGACCAAGCAACACTCCTGACTTCCGTTTTTTATTATAGAGATGGAATTGGAATAAAACATGGCAGCATTGTTATGATTTCAGATGACTTAAAACATGATACAGCCACTTTTTACGCTTACCAAAAAATACTACACAAACACCTTCTTGAACAAGCTATAGATATGTCTAAAATTATATAATATTATATTAAGTAATATAATATAATAATTAAATATAATATAATATAATATAATATAATATAATATAATATAGGTAATATAATATAATAAATATAATATAATAATTATTAATATTATAATAATAAAATTATATTAAGTAATATAGTATAATTTATTTTTGTTATTTTACTTATTTAAATATATCTGTTTTTCACAGTTATGTATTTCCTTTATTTCTTTAAAAATATAAAAAAATAGTAGCCCACCGGTATTGGGAACAGGGTCCAAGCTACCGGCGGTCAGGGCTCCAGAGAGAGGAACCTCCTGACAATGCGAGCCGTGTCCAGAAGTACCGCTTTCTGAATCAAGCCCTTGATCCAGCTGCCCAACGAAAGCCTCTTCAGGTGTTGGTCGAGGCTCTTGGCTATTAACCCATTGGCTGACATGCCACATGTAGACAACCTCGCGAGCCAAGTCAAGATACTTGATTTGTTTATCTTTCTCGGCTTTCACGAGGTTCTCATCATGCGGGACGGCTATGTCAACAATCATTGCGCGCCGCTCTGATCGATCCACCACCACTATATCAGGCATATTAGCAACAATAGTCCTGTCAGTGATGACGGATCGATCCCAGTACAATGTAATATTTCCATTTTCAAGAACTGGGTCGGGCACAACAGTTATGTATTATTATTATTGAATTTATCCGTTAGATATTCTTGTACTGAGTAATAGCTTTTTTAAATTAAGTACTGCTTTAGTTTATTTAAAAATATACTGGTTTTATTTTGTTGTTTTATGTCATCTGGTAATTTATTATATAATTATTTTTTTTATATTTTATATGGACTAGATGAATGTAGTTTAAGGCGGGAGGGGGGCAAATTTATTCTATTTTTGTGGCGAAACGAATAATTTGTTTGTATGTCTCCCCGTGTGCTGTAAGAATCTGGATTAGTATAGATGACACACATAATGAGGTCATTAAGCAATTTTTCGAACAAATACTTAAACCCACCCAGAGTTAAATAGTATGATCGAATAAAGTAATGGTTAATAATGTACCTTTAGTAACTTTTGCTTGCAATTATTCAGTTATGCCCGTGCACTTAAGCAATTTTGTTTGTATAGCCTGCGTAGTGTATCGTTTCTTTAGTACTTCTTCTTCACGGCATGAAACTATCATAAGCAAACGTTAGCAATTTTTCTTTACGTGATTTACACGGTCTGAGTTACTTAAGCATTTTTTGTTTCCAAGAGAAGTGGTTTTACCATTCATAGGCATTTTTCGAAGAATTCGATTCATACATTTGAGGTAGATTAGCAATTTTTTCCTGACTAACATTTTCATATTATTCCAAATACTTTTGCCAAAGAGACTACTATTTCGGGAAATAGAAATAAATATCATTAATACTTTTTACATGTAGGTACAACAGATTTTTTAATAATCTTTTATTATTAGATTAATAAAGTCGGAATAAAAATAAAAAAGATATGAATTAAATAGAAAAAAACAACTTTAAACCTCATTTCCCAAAAGTACAAATTTGGCGCTTTAGTATTTTTTCCTTTCCACTGACGTACAAATTCGAAAGTAACTCTGTATGTTACCTTCTCACGCCTAAATTCCTGCACGGATTTCGATAAAATTTGGCATCCTGGGGAGGGCCAGAGGCTTTTCTCCCGGTACCACGTTTCCGTGGAATAATTTCCGACATACGCGCGGGTGAAGCCGCAGGCAGAAGCTTGGTAAGTAAATAAAACCAATATTCTAGACATTAAATTTTATTATTTTGTTTGGTATTCGAAACCTTGGGCATAAATTTAGATTAACTTAAAAACTCTGGCTTTTGGGAGGAATTAGTCATCTTTTTTTTTTAATGTTATAAACTAGTGCTTGACTGCGATCCTGCCTGATGGAAAGCAGTGACGCAATCGTAGATGGTAAAGCGCACTAATTTTTTATGAGCCGATTCACTCTAGCCTTGAAGACACTTAAAATATAAACGGACGGGAAGACCGCTGCAGGCAAATTGTTCCAGTCCATCGATATTCGCGGTATAAACGACGAGGCGAAACGCTTCGTCCGGATCGTAGCGATGTCAACAACGTAAGGGTGGACACTTGCCATACGACGGGTTGTCCGATGATGGAACGGTGATGGCGGAATTAAGTCATGTAATTCCCGCGCACACTCTCCAGAATGCATCCTATAGAATACCGAAAGGCTAGCTACCCTACGCCTGTGCTCCAGGATTTGTAGATTGATCTTAATCAAATCTGGATCACCAATTAGTCTCTTCGCACGCCTCTCCACTGAGTCCAAAGCTGCTAGATGGCATTTTGCAAGCACCAGCCCATATGTGGCTGCAGTACTCCACACACGATCGGACCTGCGCTTTGTATAACATTAGAATTGCCGTACACTGGAAGCTTACTCAACTCAAAAGGCCAGCGTGCCATACTCTGTCGAAGGCCTTCGAGACGTCTAAGGAGACGGCAATCGCTTCACCATTCCTCTCGAGGGCCGCGCCCCACAAGTGAGTGGCATACACTAGTAGGTCCCCAGTAGACCGATTGCGGTGAAACCCGTACTGACGGTCACTGAGGAGATCGTTACCTTCCAGGTATGCCATGAAGCGCGAGTTCAATACACGCTCCATAATCTTGCAGAGTATGGAGGCTATTGAAATCGGCCGATAGTTGCTAGGATCGGCACGACTGCCTTTTTTGGGCACGGGCTGCACGTTGGAAAACTTCCAGGACTTGGGCACTATACCAGTCCCAAATGAGAGGCGATACAAGCGTGTCAACACAGGAGACAACTCGGGCGCACAAGCCTTGAGAACAATCGCTGGTATACCATCTGGTCCACTAGCTTTATTCACGTCCAGACGACACAGTGCTCTCAGAACCTCCTTGTTCCTAATACGAACCTCGTGTATTGACGTGTCGCAGTGAGGCAAATTCGGTGGAGTAGCACTGCCAGTATCAAGACGTGCATTGTGGGCAAAGAGAGATGCAAAGAGACCTGCTTTCTCTCCCACCGTATGAGCCAGTGTTCCATCTGGTTTAATCCGCGGAGGCAGTGTGGGCCGACAGAAGTTCGCTTCGACCGATTTGGCAAGGGACCAGAAAGATCTGCTACCGGATGAACGGCTGCGCAGAGAGCTTTTTGCCAATATGGGTGATGCGGTCAAAGCGAGCCTTTTTTTAGGACTTGGCAGCATGGTTGAAGGCTCTCTTCTAAGAGCTCAGATCCGGAGCTTTGCGGTCACGAGCGTTAACCCAGTTGAGAAACGCCGATTACTTACGCTGTTCAGCTTGAGCACAATCAGCGTTAAACCATGGGTCAGCTGAGCCACCAATGGGTACGTCACTATAGGGGATGAAATACTCCATAGCTTGACGCATCACATCGGATATGGCATCATCTTCTTGAATACACGTATGTCGTCGGCTGAACTCGATTAATCAAACAAAAAAATCGTAAAAGAAAGAGTGCGTACTGCTTGTACGCACTCACTTTATCGTTTATCGTCACCTACGTTATCGTTTAACGTCCAATGACGTCCCATAACTAACTTCCAATAAATTGCTTTCAGTAACGACTAATTATTTTTCAATCAATATTTTATTTACATACGCGGTCTTCGGCTAGGCATCGCTGTGCGCCGCCACGGCCTTTAGCATGCGGCATGTCTGCACTCTACAAGCCGATGCGCCGCACGCCGTACTGACCACAGCTCGCGATTTTTTGGCGTCCGTGGGAACACAAGTACTATTCTGTAACACAAGTAGAACTTTGTATGTTGAATTAAATCAACACTCAACGCCGAGCGGTGAAAATTGAACATCGCGCGATAAAAATCCGTCCGAACGTGGGTTAATTCGCCGCGATTTTATTACGTCCCGTGGGAACGTGGTTATAAGTTACGAGAATTAAAATATCATGTTTTGTTCTAGTGTCTGAATTAAGAGCAGTCTTCATAGGGTGATAACATTTATTTTAAGTTTTAGAATTTTTAAACCTTGGTTTTAGTTTTTTGAATATTATTTACTAATTTTCCTAAATGTTTCACTTCAAATAAAGACATTGAAAAATTGAGCACTCTATCCATGTGCACATCTTTGCTACCACTCAGCGACAATTATTAACATCGTAAAATTCTCTTTCCGAGAGCCGTAACCGATTTTTCTTTTTACAGGATACTGTCATGATGTTTTTAGGAAGTTTGATAATATCCTATTCAGTGGAACAGTCTGGACTACATAAACGCTTGGCATACTGTTTTATACAAATGATCGGTTATTCTCACTTAAGGTAAGAATATTTTTATGTCTCTTGACATTTCTCGGGACCCTGGGGTCCCGGACCTTTGGTAAGTGTACAAGGGGCCGAAGCCAACTCGCAGAGGCCTGTTAGACTTTTTGTTGATATAAGGCACAAACAGACGATTATCCCTGTACGCACTATGCAAATGCACCCATTTTTTTTTATCGTGGAGAAATGCTCATGCATTCTCCACTACCACGGGGAGATAGAGCAGTAACCTACTAAAACTCCACGGTGTCCTCCTCTGCCGCTACGGCGAGAACACGGGCACGCGTTAGCACTCATCCGTGAACCCGCAGCGGCTGCCCGTCACCGGACCCTCCTCTGGGGAGTACTCCCCATCACCGGCGCACCAGAACACATAGCACGCCGTGACCACCCCAGGGACCAAACCAGCACATGGGCGCCGGATGACCCCGTGTCTGGGCACCCTTGGTCCCCCTGCGACGGGTCAGGTCATCGGTCCCGCCGCCTGCCAATTTTCGGCCGCAGAGGATAGGGAGAGCGGCCAACGTCATACCAACACTCCTCCTCCCCTACGCCCCCACCGCGTCCGCCATCAGACGGTGGCGACCCGGTGAAAGCCGCGGAAGGTAGGGAGGACGGCGCACCGCAATACCATCACTCCTCTCTCGCCGCGGCCTCCGACCCTCAGCCGTGATGCCTCCTATACTACATAGCGGCCCGCCTCAGTTGCGATGTTGCCCAAGCGGCACCGCAACCTACTTGTTGGCCGCTACGTCGTCGGCTTACTGGCAAAGCCCTGACGAGCGGCCCCTCCTCGGGTTCCTCTTGGCTTCACCGTGGGTGGCCAAACCACGGCTACAAAGCCCCCCCGCCTCGACAATGCGGGTACCCATCGGGGGGGCTACAAGTGCACCCAAGGACAACCCCCGGTTGTTATATGACTAGCAGGATATTATAATAAAGCAAATATATTGGATTTTGGGTTTGGGTGGCTAAGGTGAACTGGTTATTTAGGCCTATGGGAAGACTATACCCCCTGCCTGATCAATGTTTATATGTACACGGTTAAAATGGCACATTTGCTCTTAAGGATCTCCACTCAAGCCTGCCAATAAAGGTAAGAGCTAGGTAGGAGCTCTGTTCCTCGTCATTATTCACTCCAGCTGACCAATAAAGGCAAACCAGAGGTGAGGAACAAGAGTTCTCCCGGGAGATAGGTTCCATGCGGTCGCTACTGCCCAACAGCTCGCCACATACCTGGTATACTGCTGGTTTCCGTGTCTCTCTTGGTCTGGCTCCTCACCCTAGACCTCTGGCAAATTAAATCTTCCCGCACATGCCTAGAGTTCGGAGCGCGCAAGCCCCACCGTGACGTCACGTAGAGATACGGCCAGTGGGGATATTTTTATTATTGTATTGTATTTCGCCAACATAAGCAACAATATTATTATTATAATAAATGAACACCACGACCCTTAATTCGAGTTATTTTAAACTGAAATTCAAAAACCTGACATTGTTTGATCGACTATCTCCTTGCTACATCTTCATAGACGTGTCATTTTCTGTCTATACTTATCTTGATCAATCCAACGAGTCCAAACTCGGTGGGTCTACGAATTATATGCCCAAGTTCTGTGATCACGTTCCTGCTCCATGCAGCGGCAGTAAATGTGGGTCAAACTGTGAACGCCTGACCGCTATTACACTTTGACAGTAACTACCTATTAATATTACAATTTTACCGAAGAAATTAAAGGAGAATGACAACCAAACGGCCCTTGGTTTTGTTGCCGTGTCAAGACTATTTACTTCTCAAAAATTAAATCGTATTTTACACGTTTAAGTTTTTTTTATCAGCATTTATTTTACCCTAGCATTGGAAAGCATAAATAATATTTGTTTTATTGAATTTATATCAGTTCCGCCGTTAAAACTTAACCTGAATTCTGAAAATGAAAATCGTGACTCATCTCTGAACAAAATTCTTGATCACTCTTCATCCCACTGTATGTGTTCACGGGCGTATCCCAGTCTCGCTACTCGATGCTCTCTCTCGAGCTTGGGGCCACTCGCTGGTCTTCGGGGTTTCAGATTTGCTTCACCAAGTCTTCTTCTCACTGTACTGTCACTAATGTAGTCCCTTCGGGTCTGAAAAGCTGTTGCAGGACTTCAACTGAACTGCGTTAAAGTGGCGATTTCTCAACACAGCGGAAACAATATAACTTCTACTCGGGCACTAGTACACCTAGGTCTGCCATTACAAGGTCTCTTCAGATGGTTTCCAGTCTCTTCGTACCTTCGCTTCACCTTCTGGACAGTTAAAAGAAGGTTCTCGACTATGAAGTTTAAACTCTTTTTCGAGTCCTTTTTATTTCGAAAGTATATCTTGTGTATGAAGTAAAACATGATCTTGCTAGATAATGACTGATTTATTTATCCGTACGGTGTATGCACAAAATATTATTGTGAGGTTACCCTCAATGTTAATATACAACATCTTCCCCTTTTATAAAAACAATTGTATAAACTAATTTGAAATTCCACCACTGTTACTACATACTGGTGCTTTATGTAATATATCATCTTCCCCTTTTATAAAAACAATTGTATAAACTAATTTGAAATTCCACCACCAATTACAAAATAAGTTTAATGAATATATAAAGGTACATAATATCCGTTCTGGCACAACATCTTCCTTATACCGGACAAATTATTAGATAACTTTGTTCTTAATATGAAATCTACCATTAATGACACATGTATAATATGATCAAGGTTTCTCTGATTTTAATTACTTTTTAAAAAACATTGCAAGTTTTTCACGTGCCCGTCTTGAAGCAGCTCGGGTTTGCTGCACTACAACAGAATCAGGAGAAGAACTAGTCGACCTAGTCACTACCCTGTCATTGTCGCTCAGCCCTTCATCTATCCTTTCTTCCGCATCGCTGTACGTGCTCGTGCGCTCATTTTCTTCACTATCACTATCCTCCTTGGTATCTCCTGAGCTTGTACCCTTCAGGATATGCCGTCTGTTGCGGCGGTATTTCCGACCACTGTTATCAGTGAGGAAGTACGATCGCGGCTGCGGCGCTGGTGCCTGCACTTTCATATGTCGCCGACGCTTGTCACCATCTGTTACTATTACATTCTCTCCTGGTTTTAATGCTGGCAACTCTCGTGAATGCATATCATAATACTTTTTAGATAGTTCACGTTTTGAGAGTATGTTTTTAAAATCGTCATGATTGTTACGTTCTGGTCGCAATCTTTCTGTGTGTACTGGTAAGCGAGTATTTAGTCGACGACCCATCAATAATTGCGACGGTGCACTTATGCCATCTCTCGGTGTTGTCCTAAAATTTAACAAACCTAGATAAAAATCAGTACCTGTACTTAGTGATTTCTTTATTATAGTTTTTACTGTCCTTACAGCTCTTTCACTCAGTCCGTTAGACTGTGCGTAATTTGGCGATGATGTTGTATGTTTGAAACACCAGTCTTCTGTGTATTTCCTGAATTCCCTGGAACTAAATGCCGGACCATTGTCAGTTATTAGTTCCGTTGGTATCCCATGTCTCGCAAACTGATCTTTCATTGCTGCAATTACAGCTCTGGATCCAATATTCGTTAAGGCACTTATCTCGATATAATTTGAAAAATAATCAACTATAATTAAAAAGTTCTTTCGGTCACATAAGAATAAATCAGCGCCGACCTTTCTCCATGGTAAATCTGGTATCGTATGCGGTATCATAGGCTCCTTCACGTTGCGCGCTGCGTGCTCCATGCAAGTGGTGCAGGCGCGCACTGCCTGTTCCACGTCACGTGACATTCCGCTCCAAAACATGACATCACGCGCACGACGCTTACATCGGTCAATTCCTAGATGCCCCTCGTGAACGCGGGATATCATTTCTCCTCTCAGATCACGTGGTATGAACACTAAGTTATTTTTGAAGATCACACCATCGACTAGCTGAAATTCTTCTTTATATGCCCAATGCATTTTTATTATTTCATTCAAATCCTTTTTATACCTTGGCCAACCATTTTGAATATAGTACTCCAATAATTTACATTCTTGATCCCTTTTTGTGACCTCTCTGACCATACTGAGTTTACTGTCGCTGAATGGTACGTTTGCTATGAGGAAACACGCTTGATCCTCCACCTCAGATGTCACTCTGTCATGCATCAGTTCTGGTGAGGCTGCTCTCGATAATGTATCAGCAACGTACATAAATTTTCCTGGTTTGTATATCACCGTGAACTCATAGCGTTGCACGCGCAGCATCATTCTTTGCAAGCGAACCGGCACTGCATCCAAACTTTTTTTAAATAAAGCCTCCAGAGGCTTGTGATCTGTTTCCACAACCACATCCTTCTTCCCATACAGATATTGATGGTATTTTTCCAATGCAAATACGATCGCCAGCATTTCCTTTTCAATCTGCGCGTATCGTCTTTGTGTGTCGGTCATCGTGAGAGAAGAAAACTCAACCGGGCGGCCGTCCTGTAATAGTGCTGCACCCAAAGCTGTGGAGCTTGCATCCACCGTGACCACGACCGGCCGGTCGCTCGAGTACAGCGCCAACACCGGCGCGCTGCTCACCGCCTGCTTCAACTTGTGAACCGCAGTCTCATGTACACTGTCCCACACCCAGTCATTGCCTTTTTTCAGCAAGTTTCTAAGGGGGCCTGCCGTTTGCGAATAATGTGGGATAAACTTTGATAAATAGTTTATCATGCCAAGAAATCGCTCTAACGATGGCCTATCCTTCGGTTCTGGCATGTCCATAATTGCTTTTATCTTATTTGTGTCAATCTGCATGCCTTTCTTACTAAAAATATGCCCCAGATACGTGACCTGTTCTACACAGAACTCACACTTTTCCCTATTAAATTTAATTCCTACTTCCCGAGCCCTATCTAGCAATTTTATCAGTCTATCGTCGTGTTCTTCCTTAGTCCTGCCCCAAATAATTATGTCATCTACAAATGAATCTACCCCATTGAGATCTTCTAGCAGCTGTCGTATTTTTCCGTGAAATACCTCACTCGCACAGTTGACGCCGTAAGGTAATCGTAAAAATTGATACCTCCCGAATGGTGTTCCAAATGTACAGATATCCGCACTATCATCATCTAATTCTATCATCCAAAATCCGGACCGGGCATCAAGCTTACTGAAATACTTTGCATTCGTTAATTTTGCAGCAATCTCAGTAAGTGTAGGTAGGGGGTAGTGCGCGCGGCGCACCGCTCGGTTCAGCGGCCGCGGGTCGAGGCACACGCGCAGACTACCATCCTTCTTAGCCGGCAACACGATAGCATTCACCCATGCTGTCGGATGAGATACTTTACGAATTATCCCCATGTGCTCCATACTATCAAGTTCCGCCTTTAATTTATCCCGTATCCCTAAAGGTATTTTCCTGACTGGGCAAACTGAAGGACTTGCATTGTTTTCTAAAATGATTCTGTATTTACCTGGTAATTTGCCAATTCCATGAAATAAATCATTATATTTATCTACTTTGACTGTATAAACCCTCTTGATCAATCCTACTTCTTCACAGGTATTTTTTCCCAGTACACTTTGGCAACGATCACTTGATATGACAAAATCTATTAAGCATTTTTTATCTTTATATGACCACAACATCTGACATAAACCTAGTATTGGAATATAATTCCCACAAAAAGACTGTGCTTTTATGCGACATGGTTTAATATCGTCTACTGAGTATCCTAATTTATTATAAGTAAATAATGATAATACATTCAGATCCGAACCTGTATCTAGTTTAAACAATTCGCTCTTTCCATTATCGACCAAAGTTAATCGCTCAAACCACTTACTGTCTTTATGTTGTGTA
This sequence comes from Apamea monoglypha, assembly GCA_911387795.2. Classification (NCBI taxonomy): domain Eukaryota; kingdom Metazoa; phylum Arthropoda; class Insecta; order Lepidoptera; family Noctuidae; genus Apamea; species Apamea monoglypha. Next base: position 12,239,032 of record OU426922.1, read on the forward strand.
GTTTTGTCCAAGGTTGAGACATAGTATAACTCGTCATCACCATCACCGCACTCCTGTATTTCATGTACACGCTTATTACCTCTAGCCATACACATATTTTTAAAATGACCTTTATTGTGGCACAAGAAACACTTTGCAAATCGCGCTGGACATCGTGCATTATCATTGTGAACGCCACCACAAGCACTACAATATTTTGATTGCGTTTCACGATTTGAAACAGAATCGAATCCGCGATCCGACGACGCCGCGGTACTCCCGACTGCTGAACCATGTGGATGCGCGCGCCCGCCGTGTCGAGGCGTCGTCGCAGGCGCACCGCGAGCTCGGCCCCGCGCATCTCGCGCCGCCGCTGCAGTCCCCGTAGCTCCGCCATGCCTCGGTACTCGCGTACTCAATAACGCGTCAACCGCACCACTTTGCTCCTTTGATTTTGTTTTTTCTATATTACGGTTCTCTTCGTTGGATACCTCGCTTGCTTGGCATATCTTTACAGCTTTTTCTAAACTTAACTCGTCTGTTCTCAGTAATCTATCACGCACACCTGTGTCAATTACTCCACAGACAATACGATCACGTATTAAACCATCTTCTAAATGTTCAAACTCACAATGTTGGCATAATAATCTTAGTGCTGTTACGTAAGCATCTATGCTTTCGCCTTCCATCTGGTTTCGTGTAAAAAATCTGAACCTCGCCATCGTTGTGTTTGTTTTTGTACCGAAGTGTTCATCGAATTTTTGGATCAATACATCGATATCATCATCTTTTCCTTCCACCTTTATTTTGAAAGTTGAATATATGTCATATCCATCAGCGCGCCTATTAAGTTAATAAGCAAACTGGCTTGTACATCCTTGTCTTCTTTGTACACTCCTGAAGCCTTAAGAAAAACCTTAAATTGTTTGAGCCACTTTCGCCACGCATCAGCTCGGTTTGCCGGGCCACCTTCTAAAACTAATTCGGCCGGAGGTCTTGCGTGTTCCATAATAACCCGTACTGTCTATCACCAGATAACACTAGAACCACTTTGATTTCGGCTAATTATTACCTCCGAAAGCGTAATTCGTATTTATCGCTGTCACCATGAAGTAAAACATGATCTTGCTAGATAATGACTGATTTATTTATCCGTACGGTGTATGCACAAAATATTATTGTGAGGTTACCCTCAATGTTAATATACAACAGTGTACTTAAAAAGTTATTCCAATTTTAAAAGTGTGATACTTAGTTTTGCAGGCCACTGTATATAAAAAAATCAATCTCTATTTCAATTGGTCACGCCATTTGTTTTTTAAGTTTTCTGATACTTTGTAGAAGGTTCTTACGGATTTTTTTTTTAAGAAAGTTTTTTCATGCCGACAGAGTCGCGGGCAGAAGCTAGTTTAACATAAAATGTCACTATAGTGCCATCTTGGGATAAGTAATTACCAACAGTTTTTCGATTTTTTTGAGTTGTGACCATCGATCACTAACAAATATGTTGTGACAATATTTTTTGAGCGGATGTGCAATAATTATGGTATCGATGAGTAAAGATTGAGGGGGCCACCGAGAGGGCCAAAGAGATATTTCGTCACTCTCATAGATCTCGATGGTGTGAACTTTATTTTATACGGAATATGATAAAATTACGTGCTTAATGTCAAGACTATAACTATAAAGCTGGGTTGGTCACCTTATGTATTGCATCTTACAAATGTTAAAACATTTTAACAATTTTTTTTGCAGGCTGCTCATGGCTTTGTGCTGCGTTACGACCTTTGTCTCCATGTGGATAACAAACACTGCTGCTACAACAATGATGGTTCCAATAAATTTCGCTATACTAAAAGTATTTGAAGACGTGAGTATTCTTAACCGTCCTTTTATTATTTGCTATTAAAAACCACACTACCACAAGCCATTCTAAACCTTTAGATTCCCAGTTTGGTTCTCCAAATCACTTATACGCATATTCAATAACAAAAATAAAGCCTGGATTAAATGTAAAACGTATAATAACCTGTCAGATTACGAGCAGTTTTCTTTTCTCAGACAGAGATTCCAAACAGAATACAAAAAAATATACTAAGTATATAAATGGTGTCGAGGACAATATTAAAAAAAAATGTTAAGAATTTGTGGAGTTATGTTGCTAATCGCAAAGCCAATGCTGGTATACCAGCCACTGCATTTTACAAAAATCAAAGAAATCAAATGACCCAAATGCGATCTGTAATACATATGTTCTCAAACTTTTTTCAGTCGGTCTATGAAGCTACCACTTTTAATAGAAGTGAATGATCGCCCCCTGAATAGTGTGCGGATAGTTGTGTAATTATTAACCGCATAGTTTTTAGTCCAGATCAGGTATTGCAAGCCTTAAAGGCATTAAATATAACAAAAGGCCCAGGCCCAAACGAATTACCAGCTTGCTTTATTAAAAAAAACAGCCAATAGTATATACATTCCACTACACATTATTTATAATAAATGTATTACTGATGACCCTGTACATAAAACGGGTTCTAAACACAATGACGAAAACTACCGCCCCCATCTCTATCCTGTCTGCCTTGTCCAAGATTTTCGAGAGACTTGTACACACAGCAATATACCCAGCCATTCAAAACATTATTCTTACTCAATAACATGAATTTGTTAGAAAAAGATCCACCGTTACAAATCTACTGACCTTTACAGATTATTTGTTTATGACTCTGACGGCCATCGCTCTCTGCGGTATCCGCAGTATTGCGATACTGCCGGCCGTCAGGTCATAGGCCCACACCGGGGCCTCATACAGGGCCATCGATCGCACGACCCCCAACCTAACCTCACCTTTTTTTTTTCCGGGGTGGAAAATCCTCATGGATGTCCACCGCCCTGGTGCGGGCGGCGGGGTCTGTCAGACTCTACTGACTAAAAACCACCCCAGTGTTCCATCTCACACCTACGCCGGGGGTCGCGGGATCGTAAGATCCTTCCGCAACCCCCGACTGGTGCCCACCGCGGGCCTCCTCGGATGAGGTGGGGGAGTGAGGTGTTTGACTCAAGGGTTCCGTACCTACCACAAGGCAAAACACGCCGAAAAATAAGACGAGGATGTCCCTTTAATTTTTAACTTTTTAATTTAATTTTTATTATTTATATATATCGCACAAGACAGGGAAGTTTGGAAGAAAAAAAGGGAGGCCTTTGCCCAGCAGTGGGACACAAAATAGGCAAATAATAAAATGTTAATGTCATATTCGAGTGCGGCTCGTATCACTTTTTCAATGAGACACATTTCTAAGGCAAATCCACATCTGTGGCGCATTACTAGAACAGTGGAATCATTCCTCGTAGAGACACGACCCTCGTAGAGACTTTTGAAAAAAATCTCGCTTCTGATGCGTGCATCTTTAGTAAGATAGTATGAACATAATTTGGACACGTTTTCAAGCAGCCGGTGAGGTTTGCGTGCAAGTTGTAATATTCACAACGTGCACATATGCGTGGTTTGGCGATGTATTCTCGAACGCGTCCATATTGAATCAGTCAATGAAGCATAAACCATTCACACAAATCGATGCTCACGAACTGTTTTTTCTTCCAAACCTCCCTGTCTTGTGCGAGCTCTGGTCATATTGGCCCTGTAAACTTTATCAGATCGTCACACTACCTTCGCCGTGGATTACCTCGTCGGCGACTACCTCAGGCGTCCAGTGAGTGACGATCTATCTTTGCCCATCTCTTCGGATGCATTCGTGAGACGTGTCCGGGCCACTCTCACTTCAGCCTGGCTGTTTTTTCCCCAACATCCGCTAAGTGAGTTTTATTAAACGCAACGTGGTGTTTCTAACTCGATGTGTACGATTAACATCTATTATGCTGCGCTCCATTGCCCGTTGACTTCTGTTGTTCAATAAGTGACCAACTTTGTGCACCGTAGGGTTAGGGTGGGCAGGATGCACATGTCGATGAGTTTTCTTGTTAATGATATAGGAAGACTACTTTTCCAAGCATTTTAGACTCGTCTCGACTTCCTTGTCTTGTCTGTTCTTGAAAGACACCATCTGGCCCAAGTATGTGTACTCATCGACATATTGCAACCCATGTCAATCTACCTCGACGCCACGTTTCATTCTGTTGGTCATGACCTGTGTCTTGGATCTGTTCATTGAAAGTCCAACCTCACGACTTGCCGTGCTCAGATTTTGGAGCAGTTCTTCAATTTCTGAAGGAGATGTGGAGAATAGCACTGTATTATTATCATCTGCAAAGCGGAGGTTTGTCAGCTGGTGACCGCTAACTTTTACGCCTCGTGACTGCCACGAATCAGTCAACTTGTTAAAAACTTCCTACAATGCTCTTGTGAACAGCTTAGGTGAGAGTGGATCGCCTTTATAGCCTACAGACTGACCAGACTTATTGGAAATATATCTGCAAAACATAATCTGTCCTAGTAGTCTTGGCGTGATGAAACAGAAATATATTCAGACAAATAGACGACAAACACACAAAGAGACAAAAAAAAAAAAACAATATTTTCGGCATTGAGAGTAGTTTAAACCAAACCTACACAGTACAGTTTTGAATTGGTTACGATTTTATTATAATTGTGCATAGATGAGCGATAAATATGTATATTTAATCGTTAAAGTACCTGGATCGTATTGATTGGATCATTCATTTCATACAAACAACAGCTTTACCTCTTCTTTATAATTAATTCTTGTTATGAAATATTTTAACTTTAATCTATTGTTATTTATTTTTAGCAAGGTGTGATTACTGTATATGACAAGAGAGCTGACGGTGAAGAATTTGCAAGTGATGTAACCGCGTGTTATTTTTGTGCGGTTACATATTCAGCAACTATTGGTTGGTAATTATTTTAATTATTTATCTTAATTTAGGAAAAAAAGAAAACCACTCGATTGAAGACAGATAACGGATGATACCGTAGTGAAGCCACTCCATATCAGCTCGATTTGCAGGGACCAAGACAAGTGACACGGACTCCGCACGGTCTATCATGGAGTGTTCATACAGGTTGTGGTGCAAATAGTGGTCCAACGTTAAGGGGTCAAAACATCATTTCAGCTATCACATAATATAATTTAAACCAACTTATCTGAGTCGTCTCCGTTAAAACTTTACTGCTGTGTTCTATCTATGTACTTAGCTTTACAAAATAATATCTTGCAGGTGGACTCGGCACACTTGTGGGTACCGGTACAAACTTAGTATTCAAAGGATTTTTTCAGTCGTAAGTAGTAGTTTAAAGCCCCATTTACACGGTGCAAGTTTCTGGAACGTTCAAGAGCAATAATTGCATGCCATAAATCACGTTAAATTGTTGCCATTCCAGAATTGCATGCAAATGTTGACACGCGTGCGGTTTCCATAAAATGGCATATCTTGTAAAATAGTGCGGTTTCGCTTAAGCGGTGATTTCCAGAAAACATTTTGTGGACGCGCCACCAAAATTAGAATTATGTTAAATAACATTTTTTTTAAACTTCAGAAATTTTACGATATACCATACGATTTTCAGCTGCGCTACCTAAAAATTACGCTTGAGAAATTCACTCATATGCGGACCGGCCGGACACACGTAATAATAATAATAATTGTCGCCGGGCTCCTGTGTAGACGAATATTTTTGTATGAAGCGAGCCATTTCCACTGCCCAACCCGTACAAAGCTCAATTGTCTGTTAGTTCCGGACAGTTAGTTAGGGTCGGACAGCAAAGGCTTACAACCAAATAGATTTAAGATAGTATAGAGAGGCTATCGGCAGAAATGACCACATGACATACAAATTCAGCCACATTACCTCAACGAGTCCACCTATTATATGTTTAGATACCTTCCTTTGCCGCCGTCAACGAGACGTCAACGACAACGAGATGCCGGCACCCAAGTAGCGATACATATATTTACTAGGGCCGCGGGTCCACCGCTCATCCTTTACCCGAGCGCCGGGCTCCCAAATTTTCGAGTAGTTTGATGCGACCACTAGAACTCGGCTCAAGATCGTGCCGGCTTTACAAAACACGTTTGATTACAAGATCAAACGCACTGCTGTCGCACCGGCGCCGTTTGCGCGAATTTTCTTTTAACATAACATACTGAACTGCCGAGTTCGGTCGCGGTGGATAAACTCAATGTCATCGGTAATATCACGTTTAGTTTGAATAATCTAGTTTCTCGTTGACGTCCCTTTGACGTCCCGTTGACGTGGCCGTGGACACCCGGCCTTAAGTAATTTATTTTTGTTTCAGTGGATTCCCGACAGCTCCAGAATATTTATCTTTTCCGAAGTTTTCCGCATTTGCTGTTCCTTACATGATTATCTGCGAAGTCTTGGTCTACGTCTATTTGGCGGTTGTACATTTTGGATGGTTAAGGTATGTTTTTTTCCCGTTATGAGAATATTTAAGGATCCTTTAAAAACTTTATGATCCTATAATGGTTCGCCATGTATTACAGACAATATTGCTGATTCAGACAAAAAAAAAATGATTATGATTATAATACAATATTTACTACTTAGTTTTGTTAACCTTATACATGTTGTGGTTGTTTATTATCCCTTAATAAATAAAATAAAATAAAAAGTATTTAAACGTGTAGGTGTTTCGTTTAGTGCCTGGCCACGGTACCAAACAAGGTCATGGTTATAGCAGTAGAATGTACTTATTTTTACAGTAATGGCGGGTTTTCTCACGTCCACTTGACGCACGTGTATACGTCAAAAATGGCGCTAACTATCGTCAAACCAAAAAAAGCGTTGTTTTACAAAATTATGGCCTTGACTTACGTCAAATAATAACGATTACGTAATCATTATTATTTGACGTACGTGTATTGCGTTAACCAACCGTTTGAATTAACCGGCCCGGGATTCAATATTTTGCAAATTCAATATTTAGTCCAGAAGGAGCGTTCTTAAGTGGATTGGCACGTTAAGAGTCGTATTGCTGTGAACACACGGTACAGTTCGTACATCTGCCGAGCTATTCTGTAAATATCTCACCGTGAAAACTTAAATGAAGTGAGCTGTCAATAGTGGTAATCCCTAACATCAGGCTCATGGCTCACTTCACCTAAGTTATGCCTGTGAAATTTTTACAGAATAGCAATGCTGTATGTGTAAACAATACGGTAGACACACCACAGATATCACAGCTTTACACTTCACACACCGTCGTATCGGCACGTAATCGCGTCGCACTACACGAAAGAAAAAAAAATCCGTCGCTTTTATTACAAAAGCATCATGCGCATGATCTCAGCCAGTTAATGTTAAGATATCTCTTGATTGTTAGTACGTAAGGAGCAACAGAGCTCTAAATGTAATTAAGAATTATTCAAAATCAAGGGGGTCTACTCCGGCAGCGGGATTGTCCGAAAGGGTTACCGCTACCCCGGAACATAAAGGGCGAAGGAAGGAACATGGGTGGGTTTTAGTCAGTAAGAGTCTGACACTCCCTTCCGCTCCACCCAGAGCGGGAGGGGTCATTTGATGATTTCCAACCCGAAAAAAAAAAAAAGGGGGTCTACTCCGAAGTGGTATCGGCCGAATGTTCGGCCGTTTCCGGCTACAAAGTTACTATTTGGTTCGGTCGGTCCAGATCCTATACTCCTACACTCTTTCGAATATTGACTATAGTCCCGACCCAACTGAGCCGATCCACACTTTTTTCGCATTTTTCAATAATATTCGGTTCGGCCATGTGTCGGTCCGATCCGAACATTCGCACTTTGCACTTCGTAGTAGACCCCTTGGTATTTCGCTAATTCATTAACTTTCATTAATACTGTACAGTTTAAAACATTGGCCTCCTAGATGCCGTTTCAAGAATATTCCTAAATTTCGGTGCCCAAGTAGTCATAGTCACCTATTTTGGTCATTAATTGTGAACTGACTGATTGTGAATTGGCAAAAGCCATGTTAGTAGCAAAGCTTCTCCTTGAAAGTTCTTTCCATCGGCAATTATCTTAACGCTAAGGAATGCGGCAGGCCTAAGGGCCGTACTACCTCAGATTGCGAAAATTGTCTTAGCTTTAATGGCTATAGTTTTAACAGTACTGCAGTATTCACTCCTAATATACAGTACACATGAGGTAGTCCTCATGTTTGCTGAGGCAGTCGTATATTCGCAGTAGCAGTACTCTGCTAAGCGATTTCAGCTGTGCGATTCTGTAACCATCTCACCGTGAAAACTTAGGGGAAGTGAGCTGTCATTCCAAATAATGCTAGGGATTACTTAGGGATTAGGGACACTACTGACAACTCACATCAAGCTCACTTCACTTGAGTTTTCACGGTGAGAATTTTACAGAATCGACCGGCTGTTGCGAATACACGATTGCATACAATTTTCTCAATACAAGGTAATCTCAAAGTTACATCTAAACCGTAAAATAAAACGAAAATATTGAATGACAATTTTCAAACTAGGTCATGAAACTTTGCAGGCTAATCGAAGTATGAGTACCTAGGTACATAAAGCAGGTGTCATAGGTTAATTTTTATTTTATAATCGTTACATTTAACGTAAATGATGAGATCGGAAATATCGAGCTTTATAACCAGTCACACACCTTGAACCGCTCTGCCGCCCGGCCTCCGGCAGGACCCCGATTCAGTACTTGTCAGTACCACTTCGGCTATCAGACGGGGAACCTGTGTCACTTCGCTTGCGCTCAAAAGACCCGATTGACAACGTTTTAAGTTGTGAGGAAATTATATAATAATGAAAAATTAAATTTAGATCTAAAAATAAGGAACCCGTGTTTTTATATTTTCCAAATTTTGTAGTTTTCATTTATAAAAACATCTTTGAAATGGTTCAAAATCGTAATCTCATGTCAATGTCAAAAATTTAGGGAGGTAAACGTACCTATTTTAGATAGTTTTCTTTTTATGATGGTTTCAATATATTCAGCAAAACTGTTTTTATTAATAATTTTATTTGAGAAAGGTTTGAGGTAATGGAAAAATATTTCAATTATAACAGATGTAAGATACAGGTGGATTTTTGAGGCGAAGCAGTAAGGATAGGCACCTAAACCATTGTAAAATAATAATATATACAGGCTGTAAAAATAACCATCACATACGCATTCTGTACAAAAAAATCTCTAAATTTTTTGTATACTTAAATGTATTTTCTTTCTTTCTTTCTATCTTACAATAAATATGAGGGTATGCTCTTACCATTCATCCATCCATTCCATTCCATTCTCCTTTCACATGTTCCAGACCTGGGAGTAAAACAGCAAAAGATGCAGTAATGCCAATGGCCGTACAGCATGCCGCAGCTGAAGTAATAGCCGCAGAAGTCAAGAAAAAAGGAGCAATGACGTACTGGGAGAAGGTAAGGTCGTAGTACGGCTGTGCGAAACTAGAAAATATACTGCAAGAACAAAAACAAATCGCGTGTGCGATACAGGATCTTGGCGCGTGGTCAAAATTGGAAGTAACGACGCCATCTTGTTTTTATAATACAATTTCTTGGGTGTTATTTTCACAAAATATTTTATCAACATATTTACATAATCTGAGATGATGCTAAGGGAGGGCGCCCACAAGCAGCTTAGTTGCCCGACAACTTTTTTTGTCGCTGTGTCCTCTCCGAGATTTGGACGATACACGGGAGCGACAGCAACGCTACGTTTTTTCGGTTGAGTGGCAACTGGCGAGCTGGCAACTTTTTTGTCACCGTGCGCGCACGTGCATTGCAACCAATAGACGGGCGCCAGTGGCGTCCAAACCTGCGGACAAAAATGATTGAATATAAAAAAGGTGCTAAAATTTGTTTAGATAAGGAAATGTCGTCAATTTTTTTTTTTTTTGGCAAAACAGCAGGACCCCAAAATTATGCAGTCTCTTCAAAGACGCAGCGGATGCAAATAACTTGCGGCTAACTTCCTGTAGATAGGCAGTCCAAGAGAAGGTCTTATCAATAAATATCCCCAAGTTTTTTTTTCCCAAGGGAACCACTGAGTTGTCAAAAGAAACTTGGGGAAGGATCATCCAGTCGATTCTAGAGACCGTCCTAGAACTGCCCACCACTACAACCTGCGTCTTTATGGGGTTGACCATAAGTCCATATCTCTTGCTCCAGTCGCATATACGGGCCAGATCACGATTAATCGTTAAGATAGCCTCGGACAGATTTCGAAGAGGCGCTCGTAAGTAAATTTGTAAATCATCTGCGTAAAGATGGTAGATAGTTCGACGGAGATAATAAAAACTGCGAAAAGTAAAGGGGATAGAAGGCCACCCTGGTGTACACCGGCAGACGTTTTACTCCAGGAAGACAAGGTCTCTCCGATGCAAATACGTTGCCGGCGGCCGAACAGGTAACTACGAAACTAGTCTATTACCGACGGATATAATGTTAAGAGAACAAAGAATGCCAAGCAAAACATCAAAATCAACAGTATTAAAAGCATTACTGAAATCTAGCAAAACTAAAACCGTTAGATTACCGTTTTCCATGGCTGACCTTATATCATTCGTAATGTTCAGAAGCGCTGTAGTGGTGCTATGACCAAGACGATAGGAGATTATTTTTAGAGAGGAAAGTGCCTATTTGATTGTGGATTAACCGTTCAAGGACTTTGGATAGGAATGGTGAGACGGATATTGGGCGGTATTCAGAAAAGGATGTGGGATTAGACTTTTTAGGTAAAGGAATTACTTGAACATCTTTCAACGAGCACAGAGACTAACATATTACGCCTGATACAATCACTTCCTACTGCATTGGAAGTATGCTCTCCTTAACATCACACGCGGAGAACTTACCAAAAACAAATGGAGAGTAATTGGGAGTCAGAAAAAAGAAAGATAATTCAGTGTATTCAATTTTATTGTCCTATCGAAATTGGAAATGGAAATATTATTTTTGGATACAAAAAGTATTTTCTTTTATTTGCGTTTAAATACTACCCTTTCAATTATTGGCTTATCAATTAATAAGTAACGTTGATGAGAAAGCTAGGTATCCGTTCTAAAACCAGGTCTTCATGGAGAAGAAGAATAAAGAAACTCCATGGCAGCATGTTTTAAAGTATTTTAACTGTAACTTAAAATTTATTTTTTATTAGTTATTTATTTTTTCTTTACTTGTGCTACATGACATTGTTTCTTGCCAAATTTCATGATTCTATGCCAACGGCAAGTACACCCTATAGGTTTGTCTCTTGCAAGAGTCAAAATATGCGGCATAAACGGAACATAAATGCCCGTATCTTTTGATTACGCTGACCTAGAAGTTTGATGTTTTTACTGCTTCAAGGGATTGCAGCCCTGAGTATTTGATATTAATTTTAACTTGATAAATTTACGCGTTTCTGAGAAAAAGGGTCTTGACAGATGGACAACAAAGTGATCTTATAAGGGTTCTGTTTTTCCTTTTGAGGTACGGAACCCTAAAAAACGAAACAAATACTAATTAGGGACCCCATAGCTGCACAGAAAACCACCTATGTGACCCTTTATGGAATAAGAATACCATGTGTGTGATGAAATTAAATACCTAGGCACATTCATAACATCTGTGCAGAAAAAAGCACTATTAATAAATGTTGCGAGCAGGCCATGAGAAACGCCAAGTCACTACTACCATTCGGTAGCAGGACACTTGCGCGAACACTTGTGCGATTCCACTTGCGCAAAAGGACAGTTGCAGAAATGAGATTTCTTCATAACATCACGCTTATATTCATTCAAAGGGTTGGGCACCCACATTTTGCCAGTAATATTTTTTCTTATTGAATCACATGTGCTACCGAATCACATGGTCTACCACACATGGAAAGACAACTTAAAACAGGACAAGGGAATCAATATTTGGATGTATACGGTGGAAGACAGAAATAAGATCAAGAACGCTGTTAGTGGGATTTACAAAAAACCGGAAACTGATAGTAGCGAGACTTCCGACGAAGACATTGTAAACAGCAACATTTAACACAGCAGAGCAATGACATACAAAAGAGCCGAGAAAGCAGTTGAACAGCACCAAAAGATTCACCGGTGAAGCTCGACCTAAACCAACCAACCCATCCATAAATAAATATCACCCATCTCTCCACTAATCCAATGCCTACTCTAGGATGCACAACCGGTACGGCTCTTAAATCCTTCCCTATCCTAAGGGCATGTCTACCCTACCATTTCAGCGACCCTCGGTCTACTTGATATGCAATGGTCTCTGTAGCATCATGAAACATGAGGAGCTAACCCCTGCGAATCTTGGGTTTCATTCGATTAATCGAGTCTGGTCAAAACACGCTGGGGTCGGTGCATTTCATTCATGCATTCATTGAAAGTCAAGGTTTATAATCAAGTTATATGCAATCGCGGCCACTTCAGCGATTTGTTTTTGTTCCTAATCCTTAATCTAGTGCTATTGTTGATCTAAGCATTTACGCCTCGTAAAATACGTAAACAAGTTTTCAATTTCAATGTTATTCTGTAACAATTAACATTGCGTTAGAATATAATCCATATTAAGTGTGCGTGCGCGTGTAAGTGCGCGCGTGTGATTGTGTAGGAACACGCGTGTGTGTGTGTATGTGTTTGTATTATATGGGTGACTATAATGTTCACCTCTTCATAACCCTTCGGGGAATACAGGTTGTGTATTTGTAATAGTTGTTTTAGTTTGTTACTTTCTTTTTTTGTTATGTTAATTATCACACTTGGGTCAATTCATACCTTTTCCTTTAGCATGTTTTTATATTTACAGATGGTGGTCCTTTTGTTCGGCGGTGCCATGGTTTTATTCTTCTGTCGTGCTCCACAAATGTTTGATGGCTGGGGTGATATTTTCATCAAGTATTTCCATATAAAGGATATGAAATTGTGCGTACTTAGATTTAACCTGTTTATTTTATATTGTTTTTGATGTTTAGACGCGGGCACTGATCAATCATGCATAAACATCAACGTCATCAGGCATCAACGTTCGCGAAAACCCTGAAAATGACACCTGTGACGATAAATATTCATACAAATGCTCTGATCTAGCTAATCTTGACGACATTATAGGTAAAAAAGTGTAGGTAGGTTATACACCCTCCACAAGTGGAACGTCAAAACTGGGCTAGGTAGCACACACCTGAACTCAGTATCGCGCCTGCGCAGCTGCGTCAACGGGAAAGTAACATTTATTTATGCTTGTTTCTGTTTCGCCCACGATAATTACGACATGCCGTCCTACTTCCACTTGTTATCTATAGAATGACATTACTTTTTCGCAGCGAAATGATCAATTAGATCGATAAACGATCTAATAAAGAAATAGAAAAAAAATATGGCAGATTTACAACTGTGAAAGTTACTTAGAGGTAACTTTCAAGTTTTGTTTACAGTTCTGAAACGGAAAATTTTTTGTTAGGTTTATTATCTAAGAAAAAATAATTTTCTGTTGACGTTCCGCGTTATATCATCCAACCCGCACTGGGCTCGCGTGGTGGATTACGGTCCATTCAACAGAGAGGAGGCCTGTGTCCCAGCAGTGGGGACATTATAGGCTGATTGTGCTGACAGTTCTAGTATGGAAAAAACTGTCAAAGGAAAAGATACAGGCGTATGGAACTATTCTGAGAAACTGATTTCCAATATATTTTTAAATTAACTACTGAGCCAATCAATAAAACAACCAGAATAGTTTCTCAAAATGCTTTATATTTTCGAAAAATATAATATTCGTAGGTCAGAAATAAACAACGCCCATTCAAACAACTGAGTTAAGGAACCACCTTAAAACTCTAAAACTGAAACACACGACACTATGGGTGTGTGTGTTGCTCAGGCAACTGAATAGCAACATAATTTTTTTTTTTTTTACAGCATTCGTGACGCTGCCTTGGCTATGTCTGTTGCATTTCTGATGTGCCTCTTCCCTAGAGATACCAGCTTTTTCAAAAACTTTACCTGCAGTTGTAAGTAAATGATTAAATTACAAGCCGTGTCCGATGGGATTCCCTATCGATATCGATAAATTTTAATATTTTGATCTTTTCCAGTTAGAGATGATCTACCAAAGGAAAACGCGAAAGGCGTTTTGGACTGGAAGTTACTAAATGCCCAATGCCCCTATGCTTTCAGTTTTCTATTAGGTTTGTTTTCATTATTTAACAGACAAGCAAACAAAATACACAAAATATACATACACATTACTACATTTATAACAAAATGTTATACATTTACACAATAATACATTTACAACAAAATATTATTATGTTTAAGGTGGCGGTTTTACACTATCGAATGCGGCCTCTTCCTCCGGTTTGAATACCATTCTCGGCGACTTCATGAAGTCAGCTCTAAAGGACCTAAACAACGCTGTGATTCTAATGCTTATTATCATCGTTGTTGTTTTTATTACCAACTTTGCTTCCAACGTCGCTGTTTGTACTGTTTTTACACCAATAGCAATGCAACTGGTGAGTTTCTTGTTTTTGCCGTGATAGAACAAGTTTTTCAAAACTATGGTAGGGGAGCCCAGAGGGTTTTTGAATATAATAATATTCAGGGCGAAAAGTTGACAGGACGAAAAGTTGTTGCCCTGAATATGCTTGCTTACCCGTCAATGGAGATCAAAATGAAATTGGGAGCTATATTTTATATATGGATAAATGCGTCATCCGAATAGGATCATTTCAAAGGAATCAATGAAGACACGCTGATGCGAGCTGAATCGTTTCTATTGCGCGTTGCAAAGGCGACAAACGAGAGAGATACAGTGGCGCGGAAACGAAACCCGTACTGAATTGCCACAAAAATTTGCACCAAGTTACAAGCTCATGGCATGCCATTAAGATTTTTTATACATACTGTCACACCGCTCACTCATTAAACACCTTTTGGGAGGGGGGCAACTAAAAACAATTACTCTATTTTATTGTAATTTTTGACTTTCAAAAGTGCCTTTTATCTGCCTGTTTGAAATAAATGCTTTAACTTGACATTGATTTGGGGGTTGCAATTTTGGTGAGGTTATTAAAAAATCTATTGGCATGCACCTTGTTCATATCGATTACTGGGGTTTTGGTCCGAACCGGTAATTGAACGCAAGACAACATGCCATAAAGAAATGGTCTACCATTATCTTAAAACTAATGATGAAAAATTCATGGAAGTTTTGTTTCAGGCACAAAATATAGGACAAAATCCACTGTGGTATAACCTTGCTTCGGGAATATCGGCGTCCTACTGTTTCATGATACCCGTAGGAACTCCTGGGAATCTTATCGTGCAAAGTGCTGCAAAAGTTCCAACATCTAAAATGGTACCTTATCGTCCTTTTTCGTATTGACCTATAAAGGGCTATGCACATATTTTATACGTGAATTTCATGCAACGCGCGTTTTCTGTGCTTGGACCGTGCGTTTTCTGCCTTGAAAAAACAGCGCCAGTTGCGTTTACAGTGCGTCTGCGCGCGTAAAAAAGCACCGCGTGCATAGACCCGATCGAATAAAAATATACAATTTAAACAATATAAAAATATAATGTGAATCCCTTTGCAAAAGAAAAAAATGGCACTTTCTAATTTGCATACAGTGATACAGGGTAGATTTTTGGGACCGGGATCTTTGTAGCTACAGTAAAACGTCTATCGCTAACTACTCGCAAACATAGAAACTAGAAAAATTAATCCTTTTATATTTATTTTTATTTATTTTATTATGCCAATCGATGCCAATCGTATAAAGTTTAATAATCTTCAACTGAGGTCAAAATGAGACGAAACAGCCAAGTCGTGTCAGCCTACTTACTATATTTACAATAGGAGTCATTAAATTCAGTATTCTAGATATAAATCGCGTCCGTTGAAGAATTTTAGGCATATTCTATACTTACATAAAACACGCCTTTCCGAACGTTATTTAAAATTTCGTATTTTCTACCTTAACATTGTTTTGCAAAATCGGTAAATGCAGTTAGCAATTACTCAAAAAATTAAGATAAATATCTTAAGAACGTTCTCCTGTAGCTAAAGTTACGTGCCCTTATTACCCCGTCTCAAATCAAACCTATACCTAAGCCAAACAATATTGTAACTTATTTCATGGAAAATTATGTATTATAATTATGATGAGCCAATGTCCCGCTGCAGGTCAAATCCTTTTTTTTTTCCAGATTTATAATGGTTTTGGGCCTACTGTTTCTACCATTATCATGACATGGGGGGCTATGATGTTCTGGGCACCGATTGTTTGGCCCGATTTACGAATTCTGCCACCATGGTCCACGAAAACAGGTTTGTAATAGAGATTTTCATTTAATTTATTTATTCATAAACAATTTACATTGTGTTGAAAATTACATATTAACCCGGGGCAAATGACGTGAAAATAATTACGCCGACGATGACACCGGGTCATCATGACCCATATTTTATCGAGTATCATGAAATTTAAGAATTTGTCTAAATTTTAATAATTATTTAACAAGAGTTTTTTGCATATGTAGTAAAAAATAAATAAATCCAAATATTTTATAATTCAAACTTTTACTAGCTTTCTTAATAGCGCATGCAAAATCAACTCGGAAAACATAACATTATTATTCTTTTTTTAATTTTTGTTAAATTATTATAAATAATAATATAAATTAATAATCGTACATAATAAAATAGAGAACAAACAAACTTCTTATCATAATAATAGTAACAAATCAGTCTTCTACTTCCTCATTCAGAGACATAGAACTACTGCTATTATTGCAGTAGTACGGAATCAAATGATCTGGGCACATGTAAATCTGGCATGCATTACAAGTATTAGATGTCTTCTTATCCCTTTGAGACGGTCATATTTGACATCTTCTTATCCCTTTGAGATGGTCATATTTGACATCTTCTGTGAGTTCCTGGAAGGAACGGTGGGGGAAAGGAAGGAAAGGTGGGGTCACTCGCAAAGCTTGCGATTCTTTCGCGCAACTGTCGAAGCAGCATTTGACCCTTCTTCGTTAGACCCCGACTCTTCTAACACCGCAAATATTCTCTCGGGGTGGTCTACCAGTACCACATTTAACAAAAACTTAAAAAAGAACAATCGGAATTGATAATTGGGAATTGACTAAAAACAGTGATATTCACAGTGTTAACACTAGAAATAAGGACAAACTACGTGCCCCCTTTCACCGGCTTCATAAGGTTCATAACTCATTTGTTGGGCTTGGTATAACCTTTTATAACAAGATATCCTCTTCTTTGCTAGACTTGCCTTTCAATGCGTTTAAAGCTCCAAGTAAAATCCAACCTTTGTTCAAAAGCATACTATTCTATCAACGACTACTTAAACGATAAGAATAGTTGGTTGCCTTAGTTAGCGCAACACAATGTTTGTGTTCTTTCTCCAGAATTAGCTTACTGACAGGTTATTGTTATTAGTATTAACTTATTTATTTTTACTTCGATGGTCCTAGTTTATCATTTGTGACTTCAAGAGACAGCTATGTGAACAGAACCCAGCAATGCATAAATATGTAAGCTGTCACGCCCTTTATGCCTGGAGGCTTTTATTTACATTTTAATTTCAATTAATTATTTTTTAGCTTGAGTACCTATAGCTTTTTATTATATTGTTGGTATATTGGCGTGGCTAGCTGACATATGGCAAATAATTTAATTTTATGTTCTATGTCTTGTAATGTTAATTACTTAACATATGTATCTAGTATTGTATACAATCAATTTTCTAACTGAACAGACAGCTGTTCTTCTTCCCAGCGATAGCACTAGGATGTGGTGAAGGGCGGGCGTTTCTGGGGGACTGTCTTTTGTAATTTTCATGTTCGAAAAGTGCTGATTCTGAGCCTAATTTGAATAAATGACTATTGATTTTGATTTTGATTGATAACAAATGCTAAATGACCTAATAAAAGTATGTCACAAAAATACGTTTTGAGTTGATGCACGTAGAACTCGCTGTGTATGCGGCGTTGCACTTAGCATACCTGCGGTTCGGTTAGAAGGTCGTATCTCCAGCCACACAAACGCTAAAATTGCACGATCGGCATAAAAAAGAATAATGACAGATTTAAGTCGCCTCGGGTCAATATGACCCAGCATCATTGGCGCCGGGTTAAATATTAAATAAAATTATCATATGCAGAAACAATACCAAATTAAATGTTAAATAAAATTATTACATGCAGAAACAATACATATCTTCTTCCGCATTCTAACAATATTTACAACAAAAAGTTCACTTGTAAAAGTGAAGATTTATTTTCCTAGTATGTCAATTAACGCAAAAAAATCATCTTACAGAAGAAAATCTGAACACGATAAAACTTATTTTATTATTTGCCCTGAATATGCTATTAAAAATGTCCAAATTGAAGATTTATGAGACGTCCAATCGTCGAGTCAGACCCCGTACGATGGGATGAAATCAACAGTGCTAAACATCGTTTTTTTTTAATCCGTAGGCCTGCGCGCAGAGCTCTTTGAAAATTTTCGAATACATTTTCGCCATTCTGCAATGCCATGCTGCGAATCAATTTAAGATTTTTATTAATAAGTTTTTATTTTGCAGACGCCGCTTAACGGGTTTTGGCCTACCATTACATTGGGGGCTTATTGGCTGTGATGGTCTGGGTATGTGTTTCCAGTGCCAGTAAGAGAAAAGTTATAATTTTAAGACACATGTTTGATTTTTTTTAATTATTACTACATTCATTCTCTGTCGAACTGTCGTTGCTGCTAGTCAACAAGTGAGCACGACGTTATTACGGCAAGTCATTGTTATGTATTAAGAACAACTAACTGGTCGTGCGCAGTGCGATACGCCTTGTTACCAACCGTCTATGGGGGAATTTCATATATGAAATTTAACGCAATCAGCACATTTGAACCGCGTTTAAGACCTGACAGTGTCATCATTGTTGTGGAATATCGACACAGCTCTTACCAGCTCACATAGTTTAGATTTGATGATTGCGATCAGTTTTGTTTGTGAAATTCACCATAAATCAAGAGCGCTCAGTGGAGATAGAGCAGCAGCAAAAATTGCACGACGACATAACGATTTGCGCTTCATAGACACAGGATGTAATACACAAGCCGTCCTTCGCGCATAGATAGTAGTCTTCATTATTGTAAAAAATTATACATTGCGAAATAAATATTAAATTCTTTACTTATTTTGGTTTTATTTAATTTGGAGTGATTACAATTTCATGCACGTCCACGCTAGATCGAACTATATTTAAGATCATTAGATGATTTGTCTAAAATAGTTGTGCAGTAACAAAGAGCGTTTAAAAAAAAAAACTAAATTGATGCATAGGTATCCTGTATAGCTAAACACCATCATACCATTGCCTTCGCGAGATCAAGGATACAACACACACCAAAATCATACAAAAAAAAAACCTGGGTCTACTTACGAACCCCCTTGTTTGGCTAGCCCTCCGCCAGCCAACACAAACTTAAAAAAATCAATTCAAATCGGTTCATAAATGATGTGCATTTGGATTGAGTGATCTTTTTTTATTTCGTGACTAAATGTGATTGTATATTTAGTCAAAAATAGTCAAAACTCATAGCCCAAAGTAAAAAAAAGTCACTCTCAAGGGTCTTCAGTTATTACCTAAAGTGTGGATCACTCAATTCAGACATTTTGCAAAAACGATGAGCTATGAGCCAAACCTCAACAAAAACTTACTCTACTGACTAAATATATATCTCAAAAAATTGTTAACAAATTGTCACAATATTTTTTAAAACCATCAAGGCATTTAAAGCTAATTCCGATTTCGAGGTTCTGCTATCTCTCTTCTCAGCAGTTACCTTCGAAATAGAAGACAGGGGATAAAAATTGAAAACTAGGTTAGTGACGAAGAGAACGTGACGTATGGCGTCCCGCAGGGCAGTGTCCTCGGCCCGACGCTCTTTTTGATCTATATTAATGAGCTCTGCAACCTTATTCTCGACGGTGCGAGGATACTGTCCTACGCGGATGATACTGCTATTATCTTCTCCGCTAAGACCTAGGACAAAGTTAGGCTTGAGGCTGAGAGGGGACTAGCTAGAGTTAGTAATTGGCTAAATGAAAATCTTCTGACGCTTAGTACCCAAAAAACACAAACTACGTCTGCTTCACTAAATACACAGACTTTCAGCCTGCGCCTGACTTTAACATTAGAATATATTCTTGTCCTACCCCAACCCAAACTATCTGTAGTTGCCCTGTTATTCAGAAGGTAAATTCCATCAAGTACCTAGGTATTATAGTAGACCAAAGGTTAAGTTGGTACCCACACCTCGAACTAACTATAGGGAGGGTAAGAAAACTCATATAGGTTTTCAAATCTCTGAGACATGTTGTCAGTACAGAATTACAGAATAAAATTTATATCGCACTGACCCAGTCTGTAATCATTTATTGTATCGGTATGGGGTGGAGCAGCTACGACGTATTTTTTAGATGTAGTAATGTAAAGTCATGTACTGTAAGCCCTACAGGTTCCCTACTGAATCTCTCTAAGCTACTCTCCGTCAGGAAACTCTACATTCTACACCTGGTACTCAGATACCATAAAATTCTACCCTTTAGCGACGCCAAACATAAAAAAAGACGGTGTGATATAGTAGCCCCCACAGAACAGATAAAGTTTATCTGTTCTGTGGTAGCCCCTACATACTCGGCACGTTCAATTTTTGCTAGTCGCCAAAATCTAGCTCAAGCACCACGCGTTTATAGTAAAGTTAATCACATACTTAACATTTACCCTATGCAGCTCTACGAGTGTAAGAAAATATTGACGGAATGGCTCTTCACACTTAAAGATGATTATGATGCTGTGGAGGACTTTTTGGCTACACAGGGTTGAACGTCATGCACACGCAGTCGCTCACACACACACACACACTCACTCACTCACATACACTCTAACTCACACACACACACACCCATACACCCACTCATCACACATACATACAAAATATACGTACACACACACATAAACACACGTATAAACACACATTTACACCATTCTGTCACAAACACGATTTCCCTTTTTTTTTTTCTCTTATTGGTTTTATTTTTTTATTTTTATAGGTTTTATAAAAAAATGTGTAATTTATACCTAATTTGCACAGCGAAGCAATTGCTAATTAATCGAGGAAGAGCGAGGTTTATCCCATCACAAGTATCTTCGGATTACTTTCTGGGAAGTCCCGGCAACTTAATTGTATAGATTTAAGATAATAAACACCTTTTTTTTTTAAAATTCCGTATGTAGGCAGAAGTACAGTGAACTATATCTCAATATACTTATTAATAAAACATTAAACAAGTTAAAAAAATGCTATTGATTATTTATCTTACGATACATACCTATTTATCTTCTTTTCAGCCTGCACAAGCGTTCTACACATTCCAGAACTGAAAATTCGTTTCGCAGTGCACTAGTAATAATCATGTAGATTTATATATCCTTCTCCTTTAACTTTGAACTACGCCGTTTTCCTTTACAACATGTTTCTACCCTTTTTAAGTTTTTATCGTAATACGCGTATTTGGCTTCCTTTCTAAGTAATTTTATGAACCGATACGAAAGGAATTCTATTTTTAAGGCGGCCATACTACCCTTTTTTTTTTCTGGTGGGAAATCATTAAATGACCCCTCCCGCTCTGGGTGTGTCTGTATCACGGTGATACTTACTTAACGTAATGAGGTAATCAGACGATTAGATATATATATATAAAATTCAAAGTCCTGACTGACTGGCTGACTGACTGTCTGATACATCAACGCACAGCCTTGACCGCTGGTCCTAGAGACATGAAAGGCAGTGTCCGACTCTTACTGACTAAAACCCACCCATGTTCCTTCTTTCGCCCTTTATGTTCCGGGGCAGCGGTAACCCTTTCGGACAATCCCGCTGACCCGGCAGGCTTCGGCCCTAAGGGGCCCCTCAAATTATGCTGACATCTCTTTGAGGCGCGCGTGGAACACTTACGCGCCGTCCGGCACGGGCCTGGTCCTGATCGGGCGGTGAGCTACTCATTGCTCTCCGCCCGCAGGCCCGCGCCTACGGTGGCCGGGAGTCGTCACGCGGCTCCCGACGCCCGGAGCGTCTCCCGCGGCGGCTGGGACGGGAGGCTCTCTCCCTCATCCGTCCCGCTACCTCCTTCGCTAGCATGACTGCTTCGCAGAAGGAGGCGACTTCTTCCCACTCCCTCTCGCCCCGGACCATGGCTTGCACCAGGGCCGGGCGCGAGAGGCCGCCGCCGCTGCCGATCGCCTCTACGAGGACACGGTGGTGCTCCGCCCAAGCGGGGCAGACCTCCACCGTGTGCTCCACCGTGTCCTCTGGGCGATCCTGGCAATGGTGACACCCGGGCGTTTCCTCCCGCCTAATGATGTGCAGGAACCTCCCGAAACTTCCGTGTCCGGTGAGGACCTGCGTCAGGCGGTAGGTGAGGGCGCCGTAGCGCCTCTCTAGCCACTCCTCAAAGAGGGGTCTTATCGCCGCTATCGCGGCGTGCCCTGCCATACTACCCTTCAAGTGGGTTATTCGTTCTGAATACTTCTTGGTAGCAACTGAATGCATCAGTAGGTAGTAATTAATCCCATCCATTGCTTTGACAAATAGTCCTTGAACGCTGAATATTCTTCAGAATCATTCACTGATTCTTGAATAGCTAAGATACCTTCAGGGATCAAAACTGGTGGTAACAATGCCAATTGCATAATACATTATTTATTTATTTATTTTATTTAAAAAAAAAAACGTTGCCCCACTCTACGAACACATAGGACGTAGGACATTTGTGTAATACTGTTTCCATCATCAACTTTGTTCAAACCTAGATTTTGGATTTTTGAAGTGAAAACTTCTTTAGCGGCGTTGAACACTTTTTTTGTAATAGGTAAAAAATGTTAAACTCGCGTCAGGACACGTGACCTGATCGAAAATTCGTAAGACGGTAAGTTTTCACTTCTGCCGGCACTCCCGGAGTGCAATTTTTTTTAGA
Organism: Apamea monoglypha; assembly: GCA_911387795.2. NCBI lineage: Eukaryota > Metazoa > Arthropoda > Insecta > Lepidoptera > Noctuidae > Apamea > Apamea monoglypha. The sequence continues at coordinate 12,262,027 of OU426922.1, forward strand.
GCGCTTTCAAATCGTGGTAGAAGCAACTGATAACCCTGGCATTGGGATATACGGCTTTAACTGCTTGAATTACTGCTAACTCGTAATCACATCTATACTGCTCTATATTTACTGAAAAATGGTCCCGCAATATAGTTAAATCTTTCGTAAGTAGCTTGGGTTTTGTTAGGTAAATTAAGGGTTCGCACGGCTACACATCAAGCTATACAAAACCAGTATAAGCTGCCTTCTGATTGTACGAAAAACCTATACAATACGAGGTCAGCTAAAATTGGTTCTAAATTCACCTAGTTTTCTGAACTTTAACAGAATCACCCTTTTTCCTACCTCTTCATGACAGTTACGTGAATATTGTAAATATTAACGAAAAAATCAGAAGTAAATCACAAGAAATTAGTCACATCACACGTATTAAAAACTAGGTAACATCAAAATATTTTATTTCACATAACCTACATGGGCACTTATGAAACGTCAGAAGCTAGGTGCATGGTTCCGTCCGTCGTCGGGTCGTTTCCTATGGAGAAAAGCCGGCAAGAAACTCCACGGTTACTCTTTTAAAAATAATTGGCTTTAACAATGTTTTCAAATTACAGTAGGTATGGGAGGACAGCGTAGGCCTGTCAACAAGTACCAGGTACTTGATAAAATAAAAAATACTCTACAGATCTAAATCATTTACAAAATATAAAAGAATCTATGAAAAGGATAAATAAAATATAAAAACCTATTAAAACCTAGTGATATGATTGCCATTACAACCAGTATTAAAGAGTTGAAATTAGAATTGTCTGTATAAAATGTCAAATAATAAAAAGAATAAGTCAAAGAAGTACCTATGTAAAAAATAAACATTATAATTTGAGAGGTACCTACTTCAGTTCACAACGTCAATAGTTTTTTTAAACTACCGTCACATATAAACTCATTGTTTAAGTAAGCAAGTATCGCGTTCTGAAAATTATCGTAAAATAAAAGTAATTCTGTAAACGTATTACATGTGAATGCAAATAAATGTATGTATTTTCTTTCTAAGAAATGACTACTTTAGAGGTTTTTTTTTCGCGGAATCTGAAGGTACCAAATGAATATTAAACATGAATACATCGAAAAACCAAGAAAAAACTATCTCTGAATTCGCGAAGAAAACCAGCGCTTTCATATATTTATTTTCACATGGCATCACATGGCATGGACATGTTTGGAACAGCAGATTTTTCTTTTCGTGAGTTTCGTGTTGGTTCCATTGTGAAAATTGTTCAATTATCATAGGTAGGGATGCAAGCGTTAAGTGCAAACTTGCACACTTTCAACACTTGCATCAAAATGTACTATTATTGTTTCGAAAAAGTTACACAAACACGAAAACTGAAGTCAAGCCGGCGTGCGGGCGGGCGGGCGGCGCGGCGGCGACGTGCCATTATTGGAGGAGCGAGGCACGGTAGCCCGGCAACAGGCGGGTTGGCGCAGCTCACTTCAGTTGATTTGATCAGTTGACGAGTCGCCGGCCGCGAGCTAACACTTTTCACGAATTCAGTTCCCGCCCGTACTTTGAGCACTCCGTACTATAAATCGGTGTTTTCGACAAACGCGTTACAAAACTTAAGTAACAGTCCGATAACAATTCGTGTTTGCTTGTGGCAATAACAACGTTAATGTAATTTATTGGTGTGTTATATTGTTAACTTTAACATAATCGCCGTGAAAGATGACCGGAGTCATTAAATATTCATGATATCACGTCGGTACTACGGATCTGGCAACGTTACTCGTCTGTATCAACAGGTCAGTTTTATTGTATCAAAAGTTTGATTCATTGCCGTGTATCTGTTTGAAAATGTTATATTTCCGATTAGAAAATAAGGTACCTAGTTAATTAGGTATCGATACATAATGTGCCGAAATACCTAAACAATATTGCACAGCTGCAAATGTTCTAGTCTTAAGTCCAGTCATTGTAGTTGAGTTACAAAATAAAATATTTATTTTTATGAGTCTTGAAAACTTTTTTTAGAACATTGGTTTTTTTATTTGCGTAATGTTATTTAGGTAGCTTTAGGATGCCAGCTGCAGCAGACACTTGTAATTAGCTTGTAAGTAATGAATAATGTAAAATATTAGGTATTAATCAACTGTTATGGTAATTTTGCTGTTTACAAACGAATGTTAACACATATAGGGCAAAACACCCAGTACTCAGGCTTTTGTAGAATAATTTAACTTTGAAGAACTGTCAGTTCAAGTGTTGTGAAGAAACAAAGTTGTGTATAAATAATGATCATTTAATAAATCCTTTGATTAATGATTAGTGAAAAAAATTGAAAATCTTCTGAAAATACAAAAAAATAAACTACTTTTAACAGAAATAGGGTGCTTTTCATAGTAGTCAGCCACGTGGTACGGTCAGCAACAAAAGTCGGTTAACACTTCAGTTGTATAATCATAATTATTGAGCAAAATATTCTTAAAAAACATGTAGTAGTAGAATATTTAAGAATAATTAACTCTTTGCTATTACATGTAATAGTGAAAACCAATGTATCGCATCATTTTTTATCAATTTAGATGATTTGTAAAAGTAACAGAGTTTATTGACTTTTGTTGCTGAGTGTACCTGAGGTCAGCCTTTGCGAATCCAATATTCAGCCGCCTAACGGTCATAATGTGATATGAGAGTAAATTAAACTCTAATAAGCGAGTCTTAAAGCTATAGTTTTTCTTTATTCATCGAGTCCAAAATACCATCCGTTGTACAGACTTCTGTACAACGGATGGTATTTTGGACGTTATCTAATACTTTACGTTTTCATTTTTAGCGTCGACTTTAGGTTTATATTAGGTTTCCTTATCTTTTAACCATCTCGAATTGCCACCATAGCATTCTATAACTAGTCTTCAGTAATACAATGGATTGGTTTTTCGGCCATGATGATTTTCTAAAATAAATAAAAATAGTACCGTAAAACTCTGTTAAAACCCAGTAGTCGGCCGTGAAGGGTTGTCTATTGGAAAACCTGTTTAAAATTCTAGATAAGTACCCCAGTAGTCAGCCCCTAAAATTTATAGATTGAAACATCTAATCCTAGTAATTTGCCAAGGTTTCTAGATAAAAATGGTTCCTGATGCACTTTTATTATATATCTATTGGCGATGGTCGAAACAATCGTGAGTAGTCCGGTTTCCCGTAAAACTACCCTACAAGATACCTATTAGGGAGTCGAGTGATAGTGGTAATTTTTTACTTATAAGGCAAAATATTCTGTACTATTTATAGCTAAATAAAGCTTGAAAAGGCTAATTACTGGTGTAGGGCTGACTACCTAGGTGTTTTACCTTAGATACACAAATACATGCATTGTCCCATAGGGGTTGGCAGGGGCTTCAGGACGCCACCTGCTACGATCCTTACGCATGCACTTCTTTTGGTTCGATTACGTTCAGAATACACCCGTGGCTCTAGCACAAATTTTAATAAACGTGATGTAAATTCGAACAATAAATCGACAAACATTTTGGTTTATATTTATGCGGCAAACACAATTCATATCAGATATGAGCAAAGGCTTCATAATCAGTCTATACTGTTCCCACTGCTGGGACACAAACCTCCTCTCTGTGAGAGAGAGAGTGGGCCATAATCCACCACGCGGGCCCAGTGCGGGTTGGCGGATGTCACATGTCTTCGAATGTTTGTTTCTAGGATATATTTCCTCACGATGTTTTCCTTCGACGTTTTGAGTGCAGTAGTGATGAAATAATTTACACAAAGCAAAGTGCCTGTTTAGGTTTTAACTCACGACATTCCTGGTAAGTCAAAGCCGTTACCCATACCATACCTACCATAGATATGAGTGAAGTCTTAAAACTAAATAAATCCTATTTAATATTATAAACGCGATAGTTTTTATGGATAGATGGATGGATGGATGTTTGTTACACTTTCACGCAAAAACGACTTAAGGGATTTGGATGAAATTTGGCACACAGATAGTTTATAACCAGGGTTAACACATAGGATACTTTTTATCCCGATATTCTTACGGGATCGAAACTTATGCGGGTGAAACCGCGGGGCGCAGCTACTATTATCTATATTATGAAACGAGTATTTTCAATTCCAATTTACGTTACGTTTACTCCTTGCGTTCGTGCTAAGCCCAATCACTGCTCATAGGTGCACATACCCCGGTTGCGAGTTCTACGCACCCACCTGTCATTTTAGTAAACTTTATTCGCGTGAGTACATACAAGGTGTAACTGAAATCACACAATCACAAGTTGTATGAGAGGCAATTAGATGCCGCTGAGATGAGAATGCAAACAAGGGTGTGTGGTGTTACGCGAATGGATAGAATAAGAAATGAGTACAAAGAGGACGTCTGAAAGTAGCATCGTTTACTGAAAAGTTGTGTACAAATCGGTTGTAACGGTGGTTTTAAGAAAATTTTGAAGTATGAATGTGGATGGCTATAAGAGTAGGGGAAGACCGAATAAACGATGAATGGACTGTGTGTAAGACGATATGGCTGCAACGGGGTTGACTACCAAAATACCGACTAATAGAGAAGTATGGAAGAAAAAGACATGTTGCGCTGACCTCAAATACGTTGGGATAAGGGCAGGAGAAAGATGAATGAGTTATTTATGTTTTTGTTACCTTGTATGTATCTATTAGTATACATATATTATCCACATAAATGGCAAGCATTAAATGTCTAGAATCTAGATAGTTACTGGTTATGTACGACGCGGACGTATGAAAGTTTCTATAAATATTATATTAGTAGATACAGATTTGTCAGGAAAAAACCGAACTGAAGAACAGCCGGCCTCTTCTGTAAAAATCGTAGCGTGAAAACCTAGGTGAAGTGAGCTTAAAGTTTAAATTTTCACGTAGAGATTTGTACAGAATAGATCGGCTGAGGCTACAATTATGTCTACGGATCGACAATCCGTAGACACGATTGTACTTAACTACTTGATAAAAAATAAGTTCATCGTCAGCCTAAACTGCTGGGTAGCATAAAATTTTGCACAAGAGGTCCTTAGAGGTCCAAATTTGTTTTTTTTTTCACGAATCGAATAAGACTTTCGTAGTGAAAGTTGTTTAAAATGACGGGTAGAATCAGCCCCTGACGGTAACAGGTGATTAAATTACCACGCTGTTTAACAAAAGTAGCACCAAGGAAAGATTTTTCACTTCACTTCACTGCACCTCATTTTTCACGTTTGAAAATATGGTTTTTATTTGGAAATTCACAATAAGTTGTACCTAAGTGAGCTAATTAAATTAATTAATTAAATTATTTTTTCATAAGTCAAGTAAGTAATAACGTTCGTTGTAAAGTATTGTAGACGTGAATTGATAAATTTATGGGAGAAGTGTATTGTGATTTGTAAAATTTCTGGTACCTGTTCTAAACTCGGTTGATCCCAGAGAGAAACAGCATAAATTGGCGGTTAAAATTTTTTTCTGAATTGCTCATTTTCTTGCTGACTATAGAATCTTCAAAATCTGTGAATACAGGTTAAAATGTCTTCAAAAGTTAAGGACAGTTTCCTGTTGCTTATACAAGTATATTTAAATGTCTTTGCCTTGTAGCTATCACGGCCAAGGTACCTGCCCTTACTTCTGAATATCCACCCGGTGTATTCTAAAGTTAGTAAAATCTGCGACCTCAGAGACAATCCTAACTTCAGCTCTTCGTATATTATCATACGATGACACCACAGACACCACACACATACACCATCAGTCCATCACACACACCATCACACCCGAGTGGGTGAGATGAGTGTGAGGTGTGAGTACACCTCACATAACTACAGAAGCCCATCCAAATGTATCTATTCTATATCTACTTTTCTTTAATATACGAGTATATCTCGAATTTGACAAATCTTTTATTGTTATATTTTTCTCGTTCTTATCTTGAATAATACCCTCAAACTGAAAGGTAAACATAAGTTTGTGGCTCACCGAATTTGGCTGAGAGCTGATTTTTCCAACGCCTGCCTAACACTGGTCTGCGTTCGCCAGTTCGGCGAATGGCAGCAACCTACAATGAACCATTTGAACACATAGATATATTTACATGCTCTTTGAATAGGTTTCGTAGCTTTTTGTATGAGACGCTTGAACTTTAAGACTAATTTATTTATGTTTTCTTCTTTGGCAACTGAGCCGTGTCGACTATTCTGCCAGCGTCATGTGGTGACGGCAACGCAGCAAGGTTTACCGCATCCGTCGAACATTGCCCTCTGTGGTAGTTATGTAGTTATATGTTAGTACTCTCTCTTAGACTAATTGTTTGTTGTTTTAAAAATACTGTTTTTTTGTTATTATTTTTTCTATTCTTTTTATAATATTAGCGTAACTGTCATGCATGAACAGTTCACCTTCTAGTGACTAAGGTTTTATTTATTGATGGTAATCTGTGAACAGCGCTGTAGGTTACATTATTAGTTAAGTAACTTATGCTTTTCTGTTTATAATATTGCATAATGTAGCTGTTTTTCCTTCCTTTTTAAATAAAATAAAAATAAATCTTCTTCCTTTTTAAATTAAATAAAAATAAAAAACGCCAGATATTTGACAGTTCTTCCATACAAAATCTGTCAGAGGTCAATTTTATGCCACGAATAAAAAATTATCTGTCGATGGAAAAATCAGCCCTAAATTATATTATTACTTTTTGATTAATAAGCTTTATTATTACTTTGCTTACCTTGGTTTTGAAATGAAAACGTATTTTTTGCTCCTAGTGATAAGTTCAAATACCCCTGCTATCTAACTATGTAGGTATATAACAGTTTCATAGATTATCTACTAAAGTTATGGATTTCGTTCGTAGTTTTACTCCACTCATTGAAATCATCATCATCATCATCATATCAGCCGCACGACACCCACTGCTGGGTATAGGCCTCCCCTAAGGATCTCCACGACGATCGGTCCCGGACGACGCTCAGTGGGTAGGCCCCCGACAAGGTGGACCGACGATCTGGTGAAGGTCGCGGGAAGCCAGTGGATGCAGGCAGCGCAGGACTCATTGAAATACTTAGGGCGAATTGCACCAAACTTTTTTTTATACCTAGAATAAGGCTTATCCTGAGATTAAATTTCGAATGTTTGACAGTTTTTTCTTACTAGAACTCTCAGACGTCAAATTTATTCCACGAATAAACGATATCTGACTTTGGTAAAATCAGCCCGTAAAGATAGATATAACTATTTTTCGTTCGTAAGGATTGATGATCATAGCTGATGTCTAGAGTCGAACAATAATTTAAAAAAAAAACGAAGCATTGTTATGTTCCGCAAAAAGTGCCAACTCAAAATACTGATTAAAAATAACAACAAATAATACCTATGTACTCATTTTTATAAGTCTTATGTATAGGATTCTCTATTCTGTTTATAAAACTATAAATCAGAAGGCCAATTCTCGTAGACTGCGACTAGATTTTGAACGTTTTAAATTACGAGAATTGGCCTTCAGAATGTGAACGTTCTTAAAATTACGAGAATTGCCTCTGAGTTATCATTATTTTTTTCGTAAAGTTGGTAACTTTACCAACAGCCTATACTACTATGAGTAATTTAATATTTTACTTGATTTTTGTGATAACGATTGTAATTATCCACTTGATAAAAATTAAGTTCACTGTCAACCTAAACTGCTGGGTAGTATGAAATTTTGTACAATAGGTCCTTAGAGGACCAAATATGTTTTTTTTTTTTCACGAACTGGATAAGTGTTTAGTAGTGAAAGTTGTTTAAAATGACGGGTAGAATCACCGGAAACAGGTGACTAAATTACCACGCTTAAAAGTAGCAACGAAAGATTTTTGACAATTCGTTCGCTAAAGGGGTTTCATAAGGGATGAAAGTTTGTATGGAAATTCGTTATTTTTGCCGATAGGTCCAGTCGGGCGAACGGTTTGTGTATACAGGCAGAGACATCGACGTACAACCTGTTACGATGGATTCAGTGCATGATTCTGAACCCCACTACGTTGAAATTTTTCGTCAGTTATTAAAAAAAAAAAATTGTTGTTCAGTACATTTTGACCGTGTAGGTGTTGCAATCTTCTATAAAACAGCAGACTTTTCTATTATAACCCACGAAAAAATTCTACGCCAGGCCTAAAATGTGCTGAATTCATGGTTATATGTAGTTTGCGTAAGTAAAGTTCACCCATATATCACACTCGGAACGGAAACAGTGAAGTGACACTAAAAGCTGTGTACCTACACATTTGACAAATGGATTACTGATAACGATAACGAATCCAGGCTCTTCGCATAATATATTGTTATCAGGTGACACGTACGAGTACCAGCTGATCCTATTGATTGTACTAACTGATTTTATCGTATTAGTTATTATTTTGATAAAGGATTTAACAAAAGTCTGTTTGCCTAGACTTTTCCCAACTATGTTAGGATCGGCTTCCAGTCTAAACGGATACAGCTGAATACCACTATTTTACATGGAGCGACTGCCTATCTGACCTCTGACTGTACTTCTTGGTGAGACTGGTTGTCAGACTTTAGGGATTCTAAGTACCCGTAGCTGTCAAAGATGAAGAAGAAGAAGAAGAATGACAACCGGAACCAATCAATGGCTTAACGTGCTTAATGGATCACCATCCACAAACCGACCGTTGTAATCGACCCGAGCTGCTGATATAATTTAACAACTTGCAACTTAAATTCCCGTCAGTGGTGGAGGAGAAATGTCTACAGCAGTTCCACTTGTTGCTTTGTTTTAAGGTGAGTTTTCACCGGGAGCATTCGCATGTAATTTATTCATGCAGAGTTTAAAGTGTGGCCAGAACTTAACACAAGCACAGCATAGCAACAGCTGTCACACTCTGTAGACCTTGCCGTTTTATGACATGCAGGTGTCATTCAACCTTACGGTGTTAAATCAATTACGAGGTTAATACGAACTCAATATATAGGTATACATCAATTATTGTGCCAAGTTAAATGCAAAACAGCACCAATGCAAAAAAGGTTTTTTTGGCATAGCCCCACGCATTTATAACAAAGTACCTAATATTATTAAAACTATGACTGTATTCGAATTTAAAAGGGCACTAATCGAAATATTAATTGAAATAAGTTATTACACAATTGACAACTTCCTTAATGATGAATCACTGACTGATTGGCATGATATTATACCATTTGACTTTTTATTCTTTTTGTAACCTAAATGACATTTTTACTGTATTACTGTGACATTATTACTGTAATTCAAACGATTTGACATTAATTTGCATTATTTTATTCTACTAATTCATCACCATCATCATCTGCCTAGGCTTTTCCCAACTATGTTGGGGTCGGCTTCCAGTCTAACCGGATTCAGCTGAATACCAGTATTTTACATGGAGCGACTGCCTATCTGACCTCCACAACCCAGTTACTGGGTAATACGATACCCCTTGGTCTGGGTGTCAGACTGGTTGGTTGTTTATTCTACTAATTGTTACTTATAATTATAATATCTTTTGTGTAAATTAAATAATAATATCTTTTGCATGCCCATGTGACGGTAGAGCATGAAGGACTCTTATAATAAAACATCTATGTACTAAATACCCATGTTTGCAAACCAATAAATGATTTGATTTGGTGAGGTTGGCTATAAAACATGTTTAAGTGGTCCTTCTTTTCATGATGTTCATTATTTTTATCAAAACAAATTAATATAGACGATAAAACGTTGGTTGGGAAACTACCACTACGTAATAGCGACTGTTCCTAGTTACTCTTTTTTTTTTCGTTTGCTGTGCTGTGAAAATCCTCATGGACTTCCTCCGGCATCATCGGCCATCGTGGGGGTGACAGAGGCCCTCTGTCACCCCCACGATGGCCGATGATGCCGGACTCTTACAGGCTAAAACCACCGCGCGTGGAATTCCCATAAGCATTCACCGCTCCCCCGAGTTCCTAATTACCGTAAGCTTTTTATTTGTCCTAAATTAATGAAGGATCACCAAACAAACCAAGAACCAACCAGTCTTAGCAAGGTTTACGAATCGTGTTACCCAGGTTAAATTGGTAACTGATTCGTGGAGATCAGAAGGCCAATTCTCGTAATTTAAAACGATCAAAATCTAGTCGCAGTCTCATCTCGGCGACAAACAAATGTCAAACGCTTGTCAAAATGTAGGGAAATTAGAAGTATTTATTGACAGATTGAGACTGAGATCAGACTGTGAACGTTTTTAAAATTACGAGAATTGCCCCTCAGAAAGGCAGTCACTTCAAATAAAATACATGCTTGTTTTCTGTTAAACTGGAACCTGATCCTAACATAGTTGGAAGAAGGCTAGGCAGATGATGAATGATGGATCGGCACCCGAATTGCATAGCACGATATCAGTCACAATCTGAATCATTTTAAATGATATTGCTAATCCATTACTGCATAATATGTTCTAAAAAATTGTCTGCGCAACAACATACATTATAACGCAATGTATGTTGTTGAACTGTCAAAATGAAAGCCATTGCTACTCTTAGTGTGCTAAGCAATCACCCGCAGCTTCCCCTTGGAATAGAAGAAATAGTAGAATAGTTATAAAATATTTCTTTCTTTCTTTTTCTTTTTCCTTCTTTTTTTTGTAAACATAAAGACTTCTTCTTGATTTCTAAACTAGTCTATGACTGCACCACTTTCATAAAATAAACAAAGTAATTTAATTCCATCCCGTTCAAAAAACGGCGATAGGAGCAGTAATGGCCCAGTGGCAACAGCCGCGACTTAGGTCGTAGGTTCGTACCCAGACAGGTGCTTTACTTTAATTAAATTATTCATCACCACTGCACTCAAAACGGTGAAGGAAAACATCTTAAGGAAACTGGCATGGGCTAGAACCAGAAATTCGAAGACATGTGTCATCTATCAAACCGCACTGGGCCCGTGTGATGGATTACGGCCCACTCCCTCTCACAGAGAGGAGCCTTGTGTCTCAGCAGTGAGAACATAATAGGCCGATTATGGAATAGTTGACAGAGTAATTGCAGCATTATCTTTAGCTAATTAAATACTTGTCGGTCTCATTTACACATCCAATTGTACTAGTTGAAATGTCAAGCTGGTAAACAGTGTGACTAATGTAGCGATGAGATTCTATCACACGCCGCGTCTCCGGTTATTTGGCGTGCTTCCATAATATCTTCAATTAGAGTATAATGAACCACTCGTACTATACGAGTAACTCACGAGTGTATTAATGTTTTCGAATGATTTTTATTGTATCTGTACTTAGGGAAGCACTTGCGACTAAGAAATAACAGCCGCACGAGTCGATCGATGAGGTTAAGCTACGCTTGCCGCGGTTGGTCCGTGGATGGGTGACAATATTGATATACCAAGACCCTTTCGTGTCTCGGAAAGCACGTTAAAGTTGTAAAAAAATAAAAGGCCCGTTTTGACATTGACAGTTCTAGTAGTTAATAAAGATCAAATTCGCAAAACACGTTTTCGTTTGTATGAAACTGACAGGTGTCAAGAACGCATTCTCAAATGTCAAAACGGGCCTTTTATTTTTTGACAACTTTAAGCCATTGGTCTCGGCTGTCATTCGTGGATCATTGACAGTCTACATCCGCCTACCCGCACTGATCCCGTGTGGTGGATTATAGTCTATTCTCTCTCACAGAGAGGAGGTTTATGCCCCAGCAATGGAAACGTTATATACCAAGATTTTACCCGCGTGAATATCCCACGGAAAAGTACTGCCGCTGTTAAAAGTACCCTATGTATTAATGCAGGTTATAAATTATATGTGTGCCTATCAATTTAATCTAAATTCGTTTAGCCGTTTTTGCGCCAATCCGGAACATACATACACCAAGACAAACGGACAAATATTCTAAAAACTATATTTTGCCATCAAACTCGTTGCCACACCTCGTAGTAATTACTTTTCCAATAATATTCAATGTACAGTTTAGACTTGTTACTATGTATTTTATTATATGTATAAAGATATCCGATTGAGATACGACACGATGTCGCCGGAACCGGTCGATGGCATCGGTAAATAAAGCCGCTTTTGTCTCTGAAGATGAAAGTATTATTATCAATGTAAACACTTCTCTTGACACAGTGATATCCTTTGTAGATATTTAGGTATCCGCCTGGCGGATATGTTATTACCCGGATAGATATTACTGGGTTTGGAAACCCATGCCAAGTACTTAAGAAATGTGCCCTTAGGTGGTGATCTTTTACTGTAGATCTTTATAAAATAATAGGTAGTATTATTTAGATATTATTAGGTACGTTCTTAAAGAAAATTCTCACAGTGTAGCCAAAACCACCAATAATAATAAATATTATATATCTGTGTAATTTATATAGAACATTGATCAGACAGGGGCTATAAATTTTCCATAGTCCTAGATAACCAGTTCACTTTAGCTACCCAAACTCATAACCCCAATATCTTTGTTTCCATATCTTGCAATAGTCCTACACCAACCGGGGGTTGTCCTTGGATGCACTTGCATAGTGCAAACAAGGATAATCGTCGGGTGGTGCCTCATTTCATTGAAAACGTCTAACGGGCCTCTGCGAGTTGGCTTCGGCCCCTCGTACGCCTTCCAAAGGTCCGGGACCCCATGGTCCCTAGATATGTTAAAACATAAAAATAAATAATATTTAAAAAACCAGTTAGGGTTCCAAACTATAGTGAGTAGTGAATAACGGCCGCTGGCATTCCTATCTACACATGGTGGCGGGAACACCATTCTGAATCATGTACTGAATTTATGGTAACAGATTGCGCATCGATGTCCTTGCCACCCTGTATTTCTGTACTGCGAATAATAGGGTATTTGACTACTATAAAAATAATAGGGTATTTGACTACTATAAAAATAATAGGGTATTTGACTACTATAAAAATAATAGGGTATTTGACTACTATAAAAAAAAAATGTGTGTGCATAGGACCACACTATTGTGAGTGAAAACTTACGACTGGAGCCGTGTATACCTGATTCACCGTGACGGTGACGGTGAATGACTTCATGACTTCAAAAATACATGAATGAATACTTGTCTTATGTTAAAGATGTTACAGAAAAAAAACTGTTCTATCACGTTGTCATGCAAAACGGTCATTGTACTAAACGGTGCTAAGTTACTATGGCACGTGGCGTTTCGATGTTGTGATGTTATACCGAAGTAGTGCTGTCTAATGGCCCAAACACACTCCCCCTTATTACAAAACAAAGTTTTTCTTTAGATCAGAGGGGCAATTCTCGTAATTTTAAGAACGTTCACAGTCTGATCTCAGTCTCAATCTGTCAAAAAACCTCCAAGACCTCTACATTTTTGACAAGTTTTTGACATTGATTGTCGCTGAGATGAGATTGCGACTAGAATTTGAACGTTTTTAATTACGGGAATTGGGCTTCAGGTTTAAACCACCGAGCCAGTTATTGAATAATGAACCTAACTATTATAGAAATGCATTTCTTTATACCAAAGTGACAGCTTACTTCGGTGCTAAGTTGTCATTTGAGTATTTCGGACTTTGCCTAAATCGGAATAAAGTCGAAATACAAATACTGGCTCAAAGATTTAGGCTAGAACCAAAGTTAGATTTCTTTTTGTAATAAGACGGACTGAGCTTTTCTTAAGCAGCTCTTATCCTTACACGAACTTGATTCTTTTGTTCAAGGAGGAAAGGGAGGCCTTTGCCATGCAGTGGGACACAAACGGCTGATAATACCTATATTCAAATTTTCTTTGTTTCAAATTGACGTTATTTCAAGTTAAACAAATATCAACTTTATTTTAACGGAAATTAAGTTGATTTCAGAGTGACTAGCACTATTGAAAAAGTTATAAAAATGTTTGAAGTTGTAGCGTAAACTGAACTTTATTGTGTAGGAATTAAAGTATTTTTTTCATAAACTTATACTTGTTTACATTTTGGACGAATATGTCGCTATTCTAATTTAAATACAAATTGACTTGCATCCCTCCGTCGAGCCGCCTGCGCGCTTTAAGCTTTACGCCTAGAAGTCCTCGGTAACGAGCAGTATGTGGCGCAACATACGCTTTGTGTGTCTCGCCAACTTCAACATTTCATGAGACATAACATTTAAAAAAAAATGTGGTTTACCTTTATTACTAGGTTCCGAGAAATAAAAAAAAACCTGTCAAATAAACCTGTGTATTTTCAGTTGTTACAGAATAAACAATGATGGAGACTGACAAAATGTCGACGGCGTCTTCTGTTGGGGCCGCAGAGCGTCGGCCGTTGATGCAGGCGCTGGTCCTTGAGAGACGTATCCTGTTCGGATGCACGTGTTTTATAGGACTGTGCACTTTCCTCTGGATTGCAGCCGTATGCACTGAAAAGTGGGTACACATAGAAGGTGGAAATGGTAAGTCGAACATGTTAAAGAAATGGTTGTATTGTAATAAAGTATTTAAAATCAAAATGATTGCCGTGAGTTTCATAAAACTGTCTGTAATCATTTTAATTTATACCTTACCTTACCAATGTAAGAGTTACATAGTAATGACATTTTTTCGTGATTAAATAGATTGATAAGATAGGAGTAAAAAATTGTAAGTTGATTCCAAAGACTTCGTTCCCTTGGTTTTACCCGCAGCTTAATTGTGTAACACATTTTCGGCAAATGATTGCGATTAATTGGTTTCATTTCGATCGCTTTTTGTTTCATTTTACGATTTTCTTAAGCACAGATCGTTCACTCTTTAGCGTTTTAAACCAACAGCTGTTGCTATTACATGATAGTAGAGTTACGCAATACGAAAATCGTAAAATGAAACACAAAGCGATCGAAACGAAACCAATTAATCTCAATCATTTGCCGAAAATGTGTTACGCAATTAGGCTGCTGGTTGGTTTTACGCCATTTAAAGTTGGTTTTACGTTATTCTAATTTGATGGCGAACGTCCTACTTTATAGGCATCTATCCGTACCTGCAGTAGGCCGCACGTCAGGGGTAACAAAACCAGTATAATCTGACTTCTTATTCAATTGGAACTCTGTACTACGCTAGGCCAGCTCAAAATCAAAATGTTAAGTACCACAGACGTGTTGTCGACTGTACGTCTGTAATAAATAATTATTATACATAATTCGATCGTTTGGCACTACACAGTAAGCAAATTGTCTTTAAAACTACTACAGCCAAAATCGTCCTAGTAATTGCTTCACAACTTTTGACAGCAATTAAAACTTCGCTAAGGATAAAATAATTTAACTGTCACGCAGATTTTGTCATATTATGGTGTGCAAGTAACTTTACTTACGAGGACCTCAATCAATCAATTCAGCCTATCGAAGTCCACTGACTCAGGACTCGTGGCCTCTCCCAAGCTGCGCCGCAACTCCCGGTCCTCCGCCTTCCGGTTCCAGTCTGTCCCAGCCACCTTAAAGGTCAGTCATCTAGCTGGGGGTCGTCCCTCACTATGCTTGCCGACACGCCGTCTCTACTCCAGTGACTACCACAACGTCTTATAGCAGTAATATTTTAATCTTACTTCATTGTGAGAAGGAGATGAAGCTATGCAGGACGTTTCTCTCTATTGAACCAATTTGTTCCAAATATTGATTTGGAACATACCTATTGGTTCAGAATTTCATGGTATTAAAATGCGGGTAGGTAAGTACAAAAAAAAGAATAGGTATATTGAAATTCTTTTTTTTTTTCTACTAACCTACCCGCATTTTGCCAGCTGTAAGGGCGAGAACCCAATATTCCTGATGAAAAAATCTAATATCACTTTACCTAACATTTTTTTCTATGGGGATATCTTCATGGATAGCCTCCGGGGAAAACGGAAGGTTATGTCGAACTACGGAAATCGAACCTCGTATCTTTTTCTACTAAGAATATTTGGGCGTTTGATCACCTAATGTCAAAAGAAAAATGGTTGCAAAATGCAAAATGTCTGAACTCCGAACGTACAAAAATATTCAAATGTTGTTGTAATAATGACTAACTCAAATAAATACAAAAACAAAAGAATGTAAAAAATTTAAAAAATTAAAGTTTACCTTAAAAGACAATGGCGCCGATTCCCTTATTCAAAAACTAAACTAAACAAGGGAATCGGCGCCAATATTCTTTGATGTATCTTATAACTGTTATTTAACAGAATAAATTCCAATACTTCGGTGGCTAATTAGACACATTTTTAGGTCAGTAACTCTGAACGGACTAACAATTGCCAAACGACGAGTTTGTAGCAAAAGTTACGCTTGGAAAGCCCTTCCCATTGATATAATTATAGCTTTACTAGCTGCGGCCCGTGGTTTCATCCGCATTAGTTTCAATTCCGTGGAAATATCGAGATAAAAAGTATCATGTATGTTAATCCTGGTTATAAACCATCTGTATGCCAAATTTCATCCAAATCCACTGAGTAGTTTTTGCGTGAAAGAGTAAAAAACTCCAGAAATCCAACCATACAAAAATTCACGTTTATAATATTAGTATGATGGTAGGATTAGTAGGATAGGATACGAAGGATAGTAGGATTATGTCCACAATATTAATATCTACATGTACGAGCATGAAATGCTTTTCGCGGAGAACCTTCGCTACTAAGGGCCAGTTTTTGATACGTAATCAACTCAACCAATTGTTAAAAAATAGTAACTAATGGTTAAAGGAGATTGGCAAAATGAGTACCGAACCAAACTGGGTCAATTTTAAACGTTTCAAAAGAAGACTAACTGCAATTTGCAGATCAAAGCACTGCGATATTTTCCAATTAAAAATGTTTTGATAGCTGTTGGAGGTAATAAATAAATCTTAAAAGTCAATTCTTATGCAATCGTAAACTCTTTCACGCCAAAACTACTTAACTGATTTGGATGAAATATGGCAAACAGATGGTTTATAACCAGGATTAACATATATGATACTTTTTATTCCGATATTCCCACCGGATCGAAATTTATGCGGGTGAAACCGCTGGGCGCAGCTAGTTATTAATAAAACAAATATTTGAATGCAAACATTTCGACTGCGATACATTGCTAATTGCTGCTGTGACATATTTGTTCAGCCATAATAAATCATGTCATTTAAATTGCGGTAATTAAATGAGACTGCAAATAGGAACATAATTATTGCTTCAATATGCTTTTTTTTTATTATTTATCTCCGAGGTTTTCTAAGAACTGCCTCGTTGATCTAGAGGTCGCAAGCGCTACTACTGAGTATGACGTCTTGTGTTCGATTCTCAGGTCGGATAAGTGTTATTGGGCTTTTGGGAACCCCAGAGTCTGGATTTGTTCCCTGCTGCTGGCTATAGGCTGGCCCCTCATTACATGGGACTTAAACATAACTGGCGAAATGTGGGTGTGCTATGAATCCCACTGCCCAACCCTTCGCTGGAACAAGCGTGATGTTATGTTATCATCGAAGATCAACACTACACACTGTGAAGTTTAGGGTTAACCAAAATTAGGGTTATGTTATGACTCTAAGCTTCTTAACGGATCATTAAACTCTCGGGCCTTAAGAAAAATTGCCAATCGTAAATTATTTAATTGGCATGCAAGAGTTTTAGGGTCAGAAAATTCTAAGCTTGTAATTTTTTTTTTTTTGGGTAAACATAATTTCTTAAAAAATATATTTGTTTCATTTTCTGGCCGGAAGTTCTAGATTTGGGCTCCAAATTAATGTATGTACTTTATGCAAGTTACAAAAAGTATTTTTTTAAATTCTTTGTTGTACCACAAAACTCTAAGTCACACAATCGTAACGGAACACCTTACAAATATGTAACTTGTAGTGACAAACAATTCTACAATTTATACAAAGACCTCATGCTTTAAAAATGCGAAATAAACTTGACATATTTGTAATTTCAGTGTTACGTATTTTTTTCTACAATTTAACAATTTTGTATGCTTGTATAGTTTTGTGGTATAGGCCCAGCAGTATAGCCCTGAAAAAAAACAAAAAAAAAACAAAAACTATTGTAACCTCAATAAGATTTTGAGAACTACTCGTAGCTTTTATCTACAACTAAATAAAGTTGAAAGCTCCCAAACACGTGGTCGACTACCGCGATTCGATAAATCTTCAAGTGTATCAACAGTGATATTTATTGTGCCCATCATAATACAAAGTGGAACCTATCTGATAATGGAATATTTATATCAAGAATGATTCATAACCATTGTAAGTAAATATTTATTCACGCATATATTTCAGTGCGTTGGTTCTGGTCGGTCTGTTCAATATCGTTTATCATAGTAGTAGAAACCATTATTTATCAATACCTGTTTATATGTAGGTTCTTGAAGTGTTTAATACTGTTTCACGCCTAGTAACGTTGTTTGTTATGCTATAAATCAATGGCATCGATAGTTCGAGACCTTCAAGAATCGCTTGTCCAGAGGGAAAAGTTGATCTATTCTGTAAAAATTTCACCGTGAAAACTTATATGAAGTGAGCTTTAAGTGAGTTGTCAATAGTGTCAATACCTAGCATTCGATAAGACGACTCACTGCAAGCTCACTTCACCTAAGTTTTCACGGTGAGATTTATACAGTATAAACTTGCGGTTGCGTTGGTATTTGAGGCGATTGTCCTAGATAATCCATGCTGACTTCAACGTCAACTGGTCGACTTTGATTGACCGGCGAAGTTTACAGACCTGCTACATTCGAACACCGAGATAATGCGTTGCTGAGACCTGTCAGTTGAACGCGATTAGAAACTAATAAAGTTTAAATTCGTAAACCACGTGTACTTTTGTATTCAGCGTTTGTAGTCTTTTCACAGTTAGGTATTTTACTTCTCGTTTGCATCACACCGATCTCTATTGTTGTTGCTATAAGGTTGCTATCAGATGTAAAACAATTTTGCTTCGCTTCGCTTAGCACAAAAGAAAACGTGTTTTGCGAATTTAAACTTTATTAGAACGCATTCTCTCTGTGATCAGAATGTAGCAGCTCTGTAAACTTCGCCGTTCAATCATGTAACGGACAAGTGTCAAAATTAGGAACGCATTCTCTTACCGGAGGGCGTGTGGCTAGCACAGACCGCACCTATACCTATTTTCAGTTCATTCTATTTTTGTCCATCAGTATTAGCAGACTGTTGACGTTTTCGACTCGGTATCTACATTGTTTTTTAAAGCCAATAATAGCACAAGGAATTTCAAACAGTTTCGATGTCTGTTTTTTCTCGACCTTTCTGATGTATAGCTAAACCTTATCGCGATGACAGCTAGATGAGCACAGTCTGTTATACTGTAATAGTTTTCTTAACACTATTTTTACAGGCATATTGAATAACACCGTAAGGAAAATACCAAAGTGATATTCGTTAAATTGTAATGACAATCAAATGCATTTCTGGGTACAAAGTTCAAGACAAAGAAGTCCAAGTTTTACCAGCAAATGTGTCATCAGTGGAATAGACCAGTACATTTTGTTGTTACTATTTGCCTTGTTAGTCTAATGATCGCAAGCGCTTCTGTTTAGCATGAGGTCCTGGGCTTGATTCCCGGGTCGGGTTTTTCTATCTGGAATTTCTCAGTAGCAGCGTTAGGCTCGCTCCCTATTACATGGGACTTAAACATAACTGGTGAAATTTGGGTGTACTCTATAGTACACCCAAATTTCACCTCTATGGGTGTATGTATATACACCTCAGCCTATCCCTTCGGGAAATACAGGCGTGATGATGTTATTACTATTTAGGTAGGTACGTCAATCTAGAAACTGTAACTCATCTGAGCACATTTCATCATTCTTTTATGACGGCATCCGTAGGAAGTGATGAGATGTTCTATTCATAGCCAAGACACGAGTCCGTTTGTTTTAAAATTAGGGAAATCGTATACCATGCATCGGGCAGTTTATAATTAATTACAAACGTGGTAGCTAGAGGGCGTTGGCCTTTGATCTATTTCTAGACAGCTAGGCAAAGTTATACAACATAAAGATTAGCACGATTACTTGCATTGTGTTTCTTTGAATTACTGCCAGATACAAGGGCGTTGTTGGGTGATTTGAACTGGCATATTTGTGAGGATCTACACCCCAGTAATTTAGTTTAGGTGTGAATTGTTTCATAGCAATCTACCTCGTCATCTGCCTAGCTTTTTCCCAACTATATTGGGCTTCCAGTCTAACCGGATGCAGCTGAATACCAGTATTTTACAAGGAGCGACTGCCTATCTGACCCCCACACTCCAGTCACTGGGTAATGCCATATCCCTTAGCAAGACTGGTTGTCAGACTTTCGGGCTACTGACGACCCGTAACAACTGTCAAAGACCTACGAATGACAGCCGGGATCAACGGCTTAACGTGCTTTCCGAGGCACAGAGGGGTCTTGGTATGTGAAGATGGTCACCCATCCACGGAGCAACCGCGGCAAGCGTAGCTTTACCTGATCGATCGACCCGTACTGCTGTTATTACTTAGACACTAGCCCAATCTATCAATCATACCAATGTACCTACAGAATATTTAGTCGAAAACTAAGATATCTAACATCCGTAGGTAGGGATAGCAATTTTTTTTAATCCGGATAGGATTAAAAATTTTCCAGTAGGGAGTAGGTATTAATTAATATTATATTATTAGTAGGATAGTAATCCTACTAACAATATAATAATAATTAATATTAATTATTATTATTAATATCTTAATTATTAATAATTAATATTATTAATATCTTAATTATTATTAATTATTATTATTAATATCTTAATTATTATTAATTAATTAATAATATTATAAATACGAAAGTTTGTAAGAATGGATGGATGGTTGGATATTTGTTACTCTTTCACGCAAAAACTACTGAATGGATTTGGATGAAATTTGGCACACGGATGGCTTATAAACAGGATTAACATACAGGATGCTTTTTATTCCGATATTTCTACGGGATCGAAACTTATGCGGCTGAAACCAGCGCTGCGACATTTATTTTTAAATGTCGAAGCATCATGCTGAAATTCCTATACGAGCCTTTTGGCCTCGTATAGGACTTTCTGTTTCATTTTATTTTTTTTATTACTTTTTTTATAAATATTTGTTCTATTTTTATTTTTAACTGTGTTTAGTTTATAATCCTGTACGAGTCGCAATAAATACTTTTTCTTTCTTCTTAAACCGTGGGGCACTGCTAGTAAGGTAATATAATTATGTTGTGCAGTTTTTGACATAATCAACTCTGGGATATTTTTGTTTCCTGTGTGTTAAGTTAACTGCGGTACGAGTATATGGGTTTATAAATAGTAACCTAGTTAGCAAATGCCAACAATGTAAGTTCATGTCGGAACTGACTTCAAGTAACTACTAGCGGACTATAAATAGATACAAACACATGTGGGTCTGCCGATCTATTCTGTAAATATCACACCGTGATAACTTAAGTGAAGTGAGCAGTCATTCCACCTAATGCTAGAGATTTTTTTTCTTTTGTTTTTTAAAAGACGTTGCCCCACACTAGGAATTACTCCTGTATCGTGGATGCGTTTACAAACATTTAAAATCACATACATAAACAGCCAGACCCGGAACAACTACCTCTAGGCAATACAAATATTTGTTCCGTGCGGGAATCGAACCCGCAACACGCAGCGCAGCAGTCGATCGCTCAGCCACTGCGCCAACCGTGTCGTCAGATTGACACTATTGACAACTCACTTTAAGCTCACTTCACCTATGTTTTCGCGGTAAGATTTTTACAACTACAGCCGGTCGATTCTGTAAAAATCTCACCGTGAAAACTCAAGTGAAGTGAGCTTGATGTGAGCTGTCAGTAGTGTCTTTCCCTAGCATTAGTTGGAATGACAGCTCACTTCACCTAAGATTTCACGGTGAGATGGTTACAGAATCGCACTGCAGATGACTGTTATTGCACACTTGCACACTTAGGTTTCTGGGAGACCCCTTTACGGTAGCCCCAGGGATGTGCTCTATCTCTATCAAGAACGTTCACAGTCTCAAAATACTGATATTTTGAGACGTAACGGTGCCCCTTTTTATATGCTGATGGTGACAACCAGGGTGGTTTTAGTGAGGTAAAAATCTCACACTCCCCGGTCTTATCGGCAGACCCCCCAAGGACCACCCGAGGGAGACCCCTTTACAGTGGCTCCAGGGATGTGCTCTACCAGAAGGCCAATTCTCGTAATTTAAAACGTTCCTAATCTAGTCGCAATTTCATCTCGGCGACAAAGCAATGTCAAATACTTGTCAAAATGTAGGGAAATAGGAGTTATTTTTGACAGAATGAGACTGAGATCAGACTGTGAACGTTCTTGATCGGTATTTTGAGACGTAACGGTGCTCCTTTTTATATGCTGCTGGTGACAACCAGGGTGGTTTTACTGAGGTATTAATCCCACACTCCCCGGTCTTGTCTGCAAAGCCCGGACGGAAATAGCGGTGGCTTCCACCGCTTTTTTTTAGTGTGGCGGTGTAAATACACTGCTACAAAGAAAACAGTGGCAGCTATGTGAAATCACCTTACCTAACCTAAGGACAAAATTACATTCTATCAGCGATAACAACGATGGAAGTAGAATAAGTAATTGAAAATGTTATGTCAATACTGTTGAAAGTTGTTGTAGTTCTAGAAATACGAAACTCTTTGAAAGTACAGCCCTATCACCGTTATTTTCCTCTGACAGCAGCAGCAGCAACCTTCTATTCAGCTGATCGATTCTGTAAAAATCTCACCGTGAAAAGTTAAGTGAAGTGAGCTTAGAGTGAGCTGTGAATAGTGTCAATCCCTAGCATTAATTGGGAATGACAGCTCACTCCACGCTCACTTCACTTAAGTTTTCACGGTAAGATGGTTACAGAATCGCACTGCTGTTCTATTTTTATTAAATAGCAAGCAAAGCCGATGTCGATCATTCTGCCAATGTCAAAAGTGAATTGGGAAAGCAAGTGTGCACGATAGGTTTTTTTTTTTTTAAACAACAACTGAGGACACAAATAAAATTCTTAGATTGATATGGTTGAACAAAATTTAAATCTTGTTGGATTAGTCCGGGCAACAGCTTATTGTAACGACTATAAAGATCACTGTGATATTGACAGACTTGTATGTGCAGCAACCCAACAGCAACCTTATTTTTACGAGAATATAGATCACGGTAATTTTGACAGTGATGCACAATCAGACGAAAAAATAACTATAAAAAGACTGTAATTGCCACTGGTTCTAAGTAAAACTAATCTTCCTTTTTTCTTTTTGATCAAAAGATATAAAAAATAACAAAACATTTGGACGTTGGAGTATACACGTTTGTTGTAGAAATCAATCAAATGGAGTCATCGTAAACGTCCACTTGTGAACATATGAATCGTAAAAACATCGCTTGGATAAACGATCTTGAATATTGCCAGTGCCTCGTGAAGGTCGGTTTGGATGAACATAGAACCAGAGCAAGAGCAGCTCTTCTAGATATTATTCTTGATATATTAGTAAAGAGACACAAAAATATAATGCTCTTTCTAGGGTTAGCATTTCGGAATATGAAAAGTCCTGAAAAATCCGGTATTTCACTTTTTAATTTTTCATTACTCATAAAAAAAAAAATATTTCCAAAAAAAATCTCAAGCACGAGAGTCCGGACAAATGATAAAACCGGAGAAGTCTGACTACCGGAGAAGAGAAGACTGGGGGCTGAAAAGCTGGACATATCCCGATGGGTGGTATCCCTAGCTCTATCCCGATTTACCCAAATAGAATTTGGTAGAATAGTGATAGCGTAAATACATTCACTTTTTTGAAAAAGAAGAAAAAGGAGAAAAGAAAAAGGAGAAAAAAAAGAGGAGAGAAGGAAAAGAAAAAGAGGAGAAGAAAAAGGTGAAATTTTCGTTTTAGCAAAATAATTTTCTCGGATTGCCTCGTTGGTCTAGTGGTTGACAGCGCTACTGCTGCATGTATTCCTGGGTTCCATTCCCGGTTCATGCAACGTGTTATTGAGTTGTTCCATCTGGGCTTTCTCAGTCTAAGATGGGGAAGAGATTAACCGGGCACTAGCCTGGTTAACCTCGCTCCTTATTACATGCGACTTAAACATAACTGTCGAAATGTTGGTGTACTTTAACACTTTACATACGTGATACTATGTTATTTTAATTTACGCCACATGCCTTTGACTTGTGTTAAACACAGGCTGGGCATTGGTGCGTTCCACGGGTTCCAACGGACATCCCATTCCCATCTTCACGTGTACTGAGGCGGCCACATTGTGTTTAGCCTAATCAGCCTATAATGTTCCCACTGCGGGGACACAAGCCACCTCTCTTCGAGAGGGAGTGAGCTATAACCTACTACCTAGTGCGGTTTGGTAGGTTTCACATATCTTCGAATTGGTGGCGGCGACCACTTACCTACATCAGTTTGGCCGGCTGCCTGATTGCCACAAAATACTATAAAGAGATAAGAACACATTACACAGGTTCCAGGCACATGTACACGAATGACTGAATCAGTTTGACGGCACGGTTGGCGCAGTGGTTAAGCGATTGACTGCTGCGCTGCGTGTCGCGGGTTTGATTCCCGCACGGAGCAAATATTTGTATGACCTACAAGTAGTTGTTCCGGGTCTGGCTGTTTGTGTATGTGACTTTAAATGTTTGTAAACACACCCATGATACAGGAGAAATTCCTAGTGTGGAGCAACGTTAATTTTTTTACGTTTTACCGGCACATTCTTACAGCTCAACCAACAATCAAATCCCAAAATGAGCTGAGCGCCGATTAAGTCTCAGAAACGAAAGTTGCGAAATATTCATCGTAAAAATTAACGCAGCTCAAAAAACTCACACTGAATTACACGCTAAAACATTTATATCCAATTCACTAATCGGCGGAAAACAAGTTGGCACCTTTGAACAGTGAATTTTGTTTTTGATCTATATTAATTACTACTTGCTAACTGCCTGGAATAGCGCCAAACGATCGCGTGGAGTCATTAACACGACCGATTGTTCCTTTCTTAACTATGCTCTTTGGTTCCAGGTATTTACTTGCCCACGGGCCGGTATTTTATGTCCAGCAATACCGGAGTATGGCAGATGTGTCGATACGTCTTTCAGCCTAAAAATAACACTGTCTCGGTGATGGAGCCACCCATGAACATTACCGGGTTGACGGGCGAGTATCATACAAGTAAGTTGATTTTATTCGTATCTAAAGTAAGAAGATGTAAGTATATACACAAAGACCGATTTCCGTTTGGAGGAGGCCACAGCATGGGCAAAATAACCGATAAACAAAACTTACTTTTGTTAGTTCTGTTTATTAGAACAAAACCTGAGGGTAAATTCTCGTAATTTAAAACGTTCAAAATCTAGTCGCAGTCTCATTTCAGCGACAAAAAACGTCAAAAACCTGTCAAAAATGTAGGGAAATTGTAGGTATTTGTGATAGACTGAGACAGATCAGACTGAAAACAAGGGAGCAGTGGTGGTCCAGTGGTAATGGACCCGACTTACGAGTTGTAGGTCGTGAGTTCGAACCCAGGCAGGCACTTTACTTTGGTTAAATTATTTCATCACCACTGCTCTCAAAATGGTGATGGAAAACATCGTGAGGAAACTGGCATGTCCTAGAACCACAAATTCGAAGACATGTGACATCCACCAATCCGCACAAGCCCGCGTGGTGGATTATGGCCCACTCCCTCTCACAGAGAGGAGGCCTGTGTCCCAGCAGTGGGAACATTATAGGCTGATTATGTAGACTGTGAACATTTTAAAAATTACGAGAATTCCCCCTCTGATATGATATTAGTATAATCTATAGATACTAATATTTTAAAGAGACAGAGCGAATTTTGTGTATTTGTGGTGGGTAATACCGGAACCTCTCGGAAATTATTATTCAGAACGTGCACAACACGATGTGTCGTGTCGTGTCTTCACATGTTAATTGCACCCGTGCGTAGCCGAGGAAAGACAAGGAGATTTTTTAAAGAGTTCGATCATGAATCATGCACACTATAGAGATTTTTACGTAGCTAGTAAGTAGCATCGTGCGGAGGCGGTAGATATTTCGTTGCGACATAATATATTTTGATATATAATTATTATTACTGTATAGTCTCTGTCGTGCGTATTATTAGTAGTTTGATTATTTTTAACACTGATGAGTTTACAAAAATGATAAACACTTTAACTATAAATAAAATAGAAGCGTCCTTGTAACAATGTCAATGAAATAAGAGCGGTAGGTAGGTAGTTCGTGTTCCCATTTTTGATAAAATTCCACAGGAATTTCCTATCGTTACTGGCATTTAAAATCGTTTAACAAAATAATTTACTCCAATTTGCATTATTAAATCAAACGATAGACCATTTCATTACAGCAAAATTAACCACAACAGTTTTAACCAAAACATCAAATTCACATTCCTTTGAAGACTCAATGCTTTCTACTGACGCTGACGTGAAAATAGTCCATTCCTAAACAATGCGACGCCATGTTGAAAATTCGGCAAAAAAACCGCGAGGAATAAAAGCTCCTGCAGACAGGTGCGACGCCACTCTTGTAGAACAATTTCCATGGAGTTTTCCAAGAAATTGTTCTATTAGAGTCACGTCGCGTTTGTTTGCGGGAGCCTTTATCAGCTGCGGTTGGCAACGGCTGAAAAACAGTGCAAGAAATACATAAAAAAAAACATGGAATGTTTCAAAATTTCACGTGAATTTTCACACCGTTCTAAAGCAGCTAACGCATGTTTGTTGATATTTCCCTGACACCTTCTGGTTTTACTCACTCAGTTTGTCCATTAGTTCCCGCTGGTTTACTTTACTATAGCGTTGTTTTCTTTTCTTAGTTAAGAATTACTAAACATTTTTAATCTTTAATTAATTCTCGTTGTCAGACAGAAGGTTGAGGCTAAAGTGTTAACCAGAAGCACAACTTTTTCTAGGAACAGTTTTAATGATACGTTATAATTGTACAATTTGGGGACGTAAATACGGCAATCAATGCAAACACTGGCAATATACTCGTACTTTGAAACTATCAAATAAATCTCGAAATTAGCGGTAGCGATGGGCCGACTATGGGTTTGGTCAATCCATAATAAACTTAACGGTCCTATCAATTTTGATTAATCTATTTAAATTTAAAAAATAGATAAAAAATACACTTTATTGCTTGGACGTCTAAATTTATTTATTGCGAATAAACTCAATGCGCCTATCAATTTTGATTACGTCGTCGTAAATAATTTCAGATAAAAGTTTTGAGAGCTTAAGAGCTGTTTCTTGTAGGATTCTGCGAAACATTGGCATGTTTACGAGTTTGGTGACAAAGACAAATTAGGAAAGAATTAATGTCCATACCTAATTCTGTTACCAGCAGCGTTGCTATGTTCCTATTTGAAGGGTAAAAATGAAATCTGTGTCAACCAGGTGTAATGACAGCTCACATTAAGCTCACTTCACCTAAGTTTGCTCAGCAGCCGATCTATTCTGTAAAAATCTCACCGGGAAAACTAAGGTGAAGTGAGTTTAAAGTGACCCGTCAATAATCCCAATCCCTAGCGAAAGCTCACTGACAGCTCACTTCACCTAAGTTATCACGGTAAGATTTTTAAAGAATAGACTAGCTGGTACATGAAACGTTTCAGCTTTGTCTCTGGGATGGCAACGCATCAGCAACGATGCTCCTGTAGTACTATTCTGTAAAAATCTCACCGTGATAACTTGATTGAAATGAGCTGTCATTAGTGTCAATCCCTAGTATCACATGGAATGACAGTTCACTTCACCTACGATATCACGGTGAGATTTTTACAGAATAGATCAGCTTGTATTACAGATAGGCGGTGTTTTATTAACTTGTTAATCAAATAGATTCCACCAATCAAAAGAATGTATAACAACACTGGAACATTAATAAAAACAGAAGAATTTACAAAGTTCATTAGTCGTAAGTACAAAAATGAAGGGAGGAAAGCGAAGTACAGCCCAGCACATCAAGCTACTACAATTTATCAAATTTATTTAATAGATTTTCAACTTTATCGTTAAAGCATTAAAGTTCAAGGGTGATTGGGAAAATTTGACGGTTTCGGGTAGCTTGACCTGCTGGCGTCTGTACAAAGAGACGAAGAAGATTCGTATAATTATATGAACTAAAAAAATCATGAGTCAAAAAGTAGTATTCAGAAGGTAGCTCCACCTACTATCATTGCAAATTTTGCACTAACGTAGTTAGTATAGAAAACATTATGTCACGGTGCTCGGGGTACTCGAACTTAGTTACTGCGACCAATTGTGACAAAAGGGCAGAAAGTTAAAAAGAAGCTTATTTATTTAAAAAAGTGTGCAACATTGGAAGCCCAAAAAGTTTTTAGAAGTTCATTAATTTTTAGAAGTTCATTATTTTTTTAGAGAATCAGTTAAATATTTTCCTTGGAAAATGTACACGAAATTGTTCACTGCAATCCTCGGCCATTGCACGCTACGCACGAATGCGTAGCTAGAAAACAAATGAACCGCACAGCTAACGTGTAACCTCTCCGAGCATATCCTACATAGCAGTGAACGGTCGACTTTACCCGTAAGTTAAGAATATTTCGAGTTTGTGCTGTGGTAGAAATTTGGGTTAAAACTAGAGTTAATGTAACTCAGCATGTCCTGCTTTGAATGATTAAATACTTTATGCATATCAATTAGTAATTGTGCTAGCCACATTTAATACCAAAAAGGTGCAGGATAGTTGAATTTTCGATTAAAAAATCGTTCGAATTTCCGTTACGTTCACATCGCCCGTTCCTGCTAGGGCTTCGGATGCTATAGGTACTTATGATAATACATTTGTGAATAGGTTTTGGGGACACATCTCAACATCAATACCTGCCTATTTCCTCACTACCATATGTTCCCAAACTAATAATATTTTACGTCATGCTATCACCCGTTGAATGGTGTGCAAAACCGTACATTTGGCTAAAATGACGCGCGCTTTAGTGTTTTCTCGTAAATTAAACGCGCTGGCCCAGACGCAAGCAGTTAATCGCTCACAATGTGTTTACCTATTATTAACACCTACAAATCTGTCGTTAGTACCACAGTTTTCTCTTCACAGTTTGTGTTGGAGCACTTCGTTTATACGAATAACCACTTAAATAGCAATTACTTTTTGTAAAGCAGTTTTTTGTGCTCGCTGTATCTCCGCACGTTTACTTAAAAATACGCAAACGACCGACAATGATAAAACTCACAGTTTATTCCATTCCACTGGATAGCTGTTTAGTTACTTCATCCACATTCTGCTTAGCATTGACTGGACTTTTATCTTCTTTACATTTTAATTAGAAGTAAACAAAACAATTATAAAAATAAACGCCTCATCTTTTATAAAACACTCATTTTCTCTATATATCTATTCGTTGTTGCGCTTCTGCAGACAGAAACACATATCCGATTTAGTCGGTTTTAATTCTTAGATTTATAATTATATCGTTATTGTTGCGACGGTCTTCGCAGGATGGCTGGTAGTAGGTGGAAGAGACTTGCCGAAAATCGAGTTGAATGGAGTGCAATAGGAGAGGCCTATGTCCAACAGTGGACTGCTAACTAATCAGGAGGCTTCAACAAAATGGAAACTGCATGACTTGCATCATATAAGCACTGTTTAGATGGTACAACCTTTTATGTTGCTTCAAGTTATGTTATGCCGTAGACAATTATATCGCACCATCTAAATCAGACATTAAATTTGTCTTAATAACATTAGGAATACTTGTCACGTCACCAATATTCTTCAGAGGCATATATTATAATGGCTTCATTATGTTTTGTCCTGAATTATCCAGTACTGCCGTCGGGGTATGTCATCGGACACAAGAATTTAATACCACAGTTATTTGAAGATAGGAATGAGAAATATTATTATGTGACTATAAATAATATTCATGTAGGTTAGTCGAGCGCAATAATATATCTTAAATTCATTCATTCACTGACAGACAACGCACAGTCTGAAGTGTTGGGTTTAGAAGAATGATATTTTGCATAAGAGTTCTTTATAAACGATAGATCAGGTTAAGCTACGTTTGCCGCGATTGGTCCGTGAATGGGTGACCATCATTACATATCGAGACCCCTCCGTGCCTCAAAAAGCACGTTAAAATTTGGTCTTGGCTGTCATTCGTGGATCTTTGACAGTCATTACGGGTCGTCAGTAGCCCGAAAGACTGACAAACAGTCTTCCCAAGGGGTATCGTATTACCCAGTAACTGGGTTGTCAAGGTCAGATAGGCAGTTGCTCCATGTAAAATACTGGTATTCAGCTGCATCCGGTTACACAAAGAGGCTAAGTATAAGAAGTTCGACATTTCGTTGGTGAGAAATCCCTTCGGGCGCACGGCTTGTACCTAATAAAAAATCAAAATCAAAATATTTTATTTCACAAACCTACATGGGCACATAAGAAACGTCAGAAGCTAGGTGCGCGGTTCCAATTGGTCGTTTCCTATGGAGAAGAGCCGGCAAGAAACTCCACGGTTACTCTTTTAAAAATAATTGGCTTTTACAATGTTTTCAAATTACAGTAGGTATGGGAGGACAGCTTAGGCCTGTCAACAAGTACCAGGTACTTAATAAAATAAAAAATGGTCAACAGGTCTAAAATCTACAAGGCCTATGAAAGAGGTGATGTTTGGTTTTCCTATCTTTCCATGAAGCAAGATACTGCTGCACTGGCTCAATTGATTTAAAGGCTATTAGTATCCACTGGTGGTGTGCTCATTTAGCTAACCATCATTATAAGATAAACAAATCTAGGCCGAGCGTAACACAGCCAGAAAATACAGTAGTTAGACAAAACGTTGTATTGAGTTCTAAAATCTCTGGCGACGTACCTAGTTGTAAAGACGTTGGCACACCTGGCAGGTTTCAACATGTTGTCATTATTAATTAAATTTAACAACACATAATGTTTTACTTTCGTATACTTAAATCACCAAAACACATTCTATGGTTGAAATTGGTGATGGCTATTGTGTTTTACGACTATTTATTTATTTTATTATTCATGTGCGTTCTTTTAACATTACAGTTTAAAGGTACTGCTTATTTCATAAGACATTTCTTCCAGTAGACTTGCGAAAGGAGAAATTAAAAAGAAACGTAGACAATAAAGGTCAGTTAGAGCTTTATGAAAATGAAAAATGTTTTATTGAATGCTTTATGATCAAAGAGGATCGTGAAATCATAGTGCTTGATGCCGGCAGTATCAACTTTTCACGAAATACATATTATGTAGTGTAGGTATAAAGTTATGTTCGTGTGACTAGGGTACTAAATTTAACAGTATGCATCATCAGGATCACCATGAAAAGGCATAACGTACTCTTCCTATTGCAGGCCACAGCTGGATATAGCCCTCTCCCAAGTTGCACTATAATACCCGGTTTTCTACCTCCTGCACAACGCTTGGCTTACTTCGACCAAGAATCTTTCTCGACAAGCCACGTGTCACTGATAATGGGGCTAATTCTGGTGTTCAGTAAATAAACTAAAATTAGAATATTTCTTTTGCTGCTATTGCAAACAGTGTGAGAAAATAGAGACGACTTACACTCAATGGACGACACGGTTGGCGCAGAGGCGACTGATCGACTGTTGCGCTGTGTGTCGCGGGTTCAATTCCCACACGGAAAAATATTTGTATTGCCTACAGGTAGTTGTTCCGGGTCTGGATGTTTGTGTATGTGACTTTAAATGTTTGTAAACGCATCCACGATACAGGAGTAATTCCTTGTGTGGGGCAACGTAATTAAAAACAATGATTTTATAAGTAAAAAGAGGTAGATCGATTACCAACCTAACATTCGATCTTCAAGAACGGTACAATGTCATACTACATGGCACGTACGGATGTAGGACGGCATGTCGTAATTATCGGGAGCGAAAATGGGACTAAACGATACTTAACTGGGCTAATTAGCCAAGTTTTGACGTGCCACTTGCGGAGCGCGATCTACCTCTTTTTACTTATACCTAATAATTATCATTGATTAGACCTGTCAAACTAGATTGCGTTTGGAACGTTAGCTAGTTTAAAGTTGTGTCAAAGGAATACATCACTTATAATTAGGTTAAACATCATTCATTATCATATCATCATTCATCATCATCAGCACCCTAATTGCGCACACAGTTTCCATCACAATCCGAGGGTTTTGAAGAAGAAAGAAATTCCTAATCCATGCTTCATTTGTATAGATAATTCTTCTGTTCAACAATGTAAATAACGCAATTAATGGGGCTTGACTATCAAAATAAAAGACATTGCGGTCGATTACCATTTTATGAGTGTTACATTTTAACCCGCTGGTTTGGTTAGGTAAATAAATAAAAGCTATTTTATAAAAATGGCTTTCTATTGTTAAATCTGCAGGGAATAGTTGAAACAGAATTATATAGTTGAGTCGGGAGTGAAATCAAATACAAAAGATCACTCAAAGGTAACAGCACCCCTCCTATAATGTCAGTGCCAACTAGAACACTAATAGGTATTATAGATACATCTTTTAGTAACGTCGATTTATTCACAGTAGGAAACGGTAGCATTTAAAGTCTACGTGACTATGATCACGTACATATGTATTTTGCCATTCAAATGCAGAATTTTGTTTGAAATAGTGAGATTAAACAACGATCCATTGATTTATGAACTGTTTTTTGAAGTAAAGATTTTCGCAGAGTGGATTAGTCTGACTGATTGATTTATCACAGTGATGTACCTAGCTAGGTACTTGGCAGTTGGTGACTTCTTGTAATACTTACTAATATATAGTAGCGGTGCGGTCATCATTATTTGCAGTAGATATTTACTTATCAGCCTGCTACCAAATTGATGATTAAAATAATGAAAAGATGGCAGTTGAGAAACAAGAGTCATTTTGAGGAAATCTAAAGGCGGTAAACGTAGTGTAGGAGGCCCTCAGGCAGGGTAAAGGGACGATTTGACAGGGTGTCTGGGCCTGGTATCAAGAACATCATAGCTTCCTTCATCCCTTTACACTGCAAAAAAGGGACGATTTGACAGGGTGTCTGTGCCTGGTATCAAGAACATCATCATCATTTGCCTAACCTTTTCCCAACTATGTTGGGGTCAGCTTCCAATCTAACCAAATGCAGATGAAAAAATTAAATATACTGGTAGTATTTTAAATGTAGCGCTTGCCTATCTGACCTCCACAACCCACTTACTGCGGATAACACACGAAACTCCTTTGTCAGTCTTTCGGGCTTCTGGCTACCCAAAAAGGCTGTCGAAAACTCTACGAATGACAGGTGGGACCAACTGCAACGGCTTCGCGTGCTTTCAAATTAAAATCGAATGTTAGTGACCGAGGATCAAGCTGAGTTGCAAGTATTTGGAGAGGGGCCTATCTAAGGCCAGAAACGGTCGGAAACCTAAAAGTAATAAAGGTGGAATTTTGAAATTATTCTTTAAACTAAGTATCGTTATTACTGACTGCTGTTAGAACTAAAATAATAAGTTAGAGAGGGAATCGTAGTTTTGTCTCACCAACACAATCTGTCACTGTCACGATATTAAAAGAATTTAATGTTTCTTCATTTCTTGATGCCATTTTTATGCAGAGTTTTTATTGTGATTTATTAGGTAGATTTTGAGTAACAATTTTCCGTATTATATTTTTTATGAGATGTAAATTATACTGTCATAAACTTTTAATTTTTATTGACTGCGTCTTCTTTATTACTTTATTATAACATATAAACACTTACTGCAGATATAACAATCTTTGTACAGACGCCAGCAGGTCAAGCTACCCGAAACTGTCAAATTTTCCCAATCAACCTTGAAGCTTAATGCTATAATGATAAAGTTGAAAATGTATTAAAGAAATTTGACAGATTGTAGTAGCTTGATGTGCTGGCGTCTGTACTTGAATAAATGCTTTATTACGTATAGACAATCAGCTAAGCCAATGATCATAAAATAAAATAAACCTACACAAATTAATAATACATACTGCACAATAATAATCTACAGTGGCCTCCAAAAGTTAGTTGACAATTTTCCACTTTAGCTGTGACACACAAATAATCGTACTAATATTATAAACGCGAAAGTTTATATGGATAGATGGATGTTTGTAACTCTTTCACGCAAAAACTGCTGAACGGATTTGGATGAAATTTGGCACACATATAGTTTATAACCAGGATTAAAACACAGAATACTTTTTATCCCGATATTCCCACGGGATCGAAACGTATGCGGGTGAAACTGCGGGGCGCTGCTAGTAATAATTATATACTCGTATTGGCCCTTTAAGTTTAATATAAGTTGTAGGAAATATTTTGTTTTAAGCATCCTCGCGTCCGGGGTCGGCTAATGACGCCAAACAGACGAGGCTTGTACCCAGCAATAATAAATGTAACCTTATACAAATGTTTTTGTTACATTCACATTCCGACATCTCACCAGTCACAGTCATCTTTTAAAAAGAATTTTACTAATGAACGATGGAAATATGTAATACCAACTCATGTATACTATTTTATTTTTAAACGCAAACACCGGAGTTTCCTTTCGTTCGAGAAAAACATGTTCAATTAAAAGCTCTCATTGTACTACGGGCCCTAACACAGACAATGTTTTAGTCGCGCCGCGGGTAGTGACCTGATATCGCCCGTTAAGATTGTAATAATCATTTATAGTTCTATTAAACTCGTCTGAGAATGATCTTATAATATTAAAGCTCACAGATTTCAGCGGAAAATAATGAAATGTTTTATTTTTCGCTGCCATTGTTCCAAATTCCAAATGTCTGTGGTCGCTAAAACTGAGGTTTTTTTCTTTTAACGTGCTAATCTCTGGAATTATCAGTCCGATTTGAAAAAATCTTTAAAAAGGTTAGGATTGGCTATTAAACATTATACGCTACGACCCTAAGAGCGGAACTACAGAGCTGAACAAAGGGTAAAAAAGGGAGAAAGAACGCTAAACGAAAACAAAGTAATAGCGCAGGCGAGCGATGCCATGCGACGGAGTGTCGGAGGAACAAGAGTTTTGACGTGGATGAAGTCTTGACAGAAGCAAGTGTACTATAACCACAAACTATCGATACTAAATACACATGCTTTAACTTAGCACACGTAAAAGTGAAAGCAGGGAGGCCTATTTTCTTGCACTACATGGTGATAAAATTAAAACATTGTTGTTCTAATGAATGCAGTATAATCAAGTGACGTCACGAACTCATTATCCGCTTTATCTTACGTGTTATTCCGAACACAGCTTTTCATTCTGATACATAATCTAATTAATCTTCCAGCATCCAAGATTGTTTAGTTAATTTCAAACAGTTTATTTTGTGCTGATTGGTATCTGTTTCATAAATTATTTAACGTTAACAGCTATGAACCGCGTGAATATGAAATCATTAAACCAGGTGTTCACATTAACGCTCGAGGAAAAATATCCACCAAGAATCTCGCAAAGCTGCGGAAGCCGTCAAAATTTTCACGAAGAGTAAACAGTTACAGCCCACACAATAAGATTTATAGTCACCGATAAAAATACCACATGGATTCTTTGGAGTCGCTAACTGCCCAAATCCGTGGATATCAACAGTTCGGGTCGTGTAAATAAATAAAGTAATGCAGAATGGATGGTGTGGAGAAGAACAGTTTGGAGTTGCAAACGATGTATGCCTAACACCTACGTACCTACCTACTACATGACTGCAGTTGCGTAGCGAGAACATAATTATCTTTCTTTACGAGTTGCCCGAGTTTCACTGGTCGTTAAAAGATATTCTTGTGTGCATCTTTTACTAGAATAGTTTTTTTATTTGAAATACTGAAACTATATTTGAAAGCAAGTAGGTAAGAGGAGAAGGCCCGTGGCTAAGTAATAACAGTCAAACGGATTAATCTTCGAGGTAAAGCATCTCTTGCCGAGGTCGGTCCGTAGATGGGTGACCATCAACATTACATATCGAGACCCCTCCGTGCCTCCCGTTGTTATTCTCTGATCTTTGACAATCGTTACGGGTTGTCAGAAACTCGAAAGTCTGACAACCAGTCTTGCCAGGAGTATCGTGTTACCCAGCAACTGGGTTGTGGAGGGTAAAGGCAGTTGATCCATGTAAAATACTGGTATTTTGCTGCATCCGGTTAGATTGGAAGCTGACCCCAACATAGATGGAAAAAGGCTAGGCAGATGATTTATGTCTTGGTAAGATGAGTAGCTAAGTATATAGTCTTTTATATTAACTTTTCCTTCAATCTTGTGCGGAAGAACTAGACGTTTTTCTGTGCTTTCGTTGCCTACAAGCTGACAAATTTGCGGACAAAAGCTATTTCCGCATACCAACTAAATATATAGATATGTCAACAAATTCATATCGCATTTATAACTATTGCATTTCTTGTTTCATGCGTCACGCTGGATCCTCCCTCCATTGCATTATCGCATTGCACATGCATATCTTGGCATCAACCTCGTTCATTAGTAATTCAACACATTGTTTACAAGCTATATAGGTATCTAGGTATAACTTGAAGAAACTAATGTATAGAAAATGGTTCGTTGCCAGTTTGATTTGGATCTCACTTTCTATTATTGTTTACCAACATTGCTAAATGTTTTGGCTAACGTAAACGTTTAGGTATAAGTACAACGTCGTGAGTCAACGATGAGCAATAAATAGAGCTAAGGAGGTTGGAGATTATTCAAGCATGTGGTTCTACCATTATCTAGGTAGATCATTCTAGAAACTTGTCGTTTCAAGTGTATGTTATTTTGATGGCAATACAATAATAATCTACCATCGAGCTGGTCCAGTCAGCCTTCGAAGCAAGTTAGCCTTAAAAGCAAGAGTGAACAGGCATCTTCTGGAAACGCTCGTTCTATTGTAGACCTCACCGTTGGCGAGATCGAAATCAAGAGCAGCAGTGCGATTCTGTAACCATCTCACCGTGAAAACTTAGGTGAAGTGAGCGTGGAGTGAGCTGTCATTCCAACTAATGCTAGGGATTGACACTATTGACAGCTCACTCTAAGCTCACTTCACCTAACTTTTCACGGTGAGATTTTTACAGTATCGATCGGCAGGGCCATTTCACAATAACAAATAAAAAAAAAGCAATGATAATAAAGGTGGTTTCCAGATTTCCTCCCATTCAAGAGTCACTAGTAAACTGATTGGATTTGTATGAAATATTCCTACTCATTTGACCTGATGACCAGCTAGGTTTTGGCCAGAATTCTAGATAATGGAAGCCTTGAATGGCTACCAGCTAATTAAAAAATAAACGTGTGTTTGTTAAGTTTATCTAAATAATATTTTATCATAGCATGTCACGAATGAAACGTTATGTTTGTAAACATTATATCAAAATTAAAATGCTTGATTACTGTTTATAGTTTATATAACTCATCATAATATTATAGCTTGAACATGTCGGGATAGTCACAAAAGTGGTAGACTTCATACAAGTGCAGTTTCAACGAAATAGTTACACCACTGTCTTGTTAGTTCTAATATAGTAGTTGGGAAGTCTATATCCTCCGATAAAAATAAGCTTGCCATTTCTTCATCTATTTTTATTATAGTTCTTGTTCTATTAAGTACCTATATTCTGACACTGCATAGACAGATGGAATACTCTTTATTACTTATAAAGGTACCTACACCATATAAATACAGATGGACGACGCTAATACCTTGAAGAACTCCTTATACATATTATAGCAATTCAAGTTGTTTCTATTGCCTCTTGTGAAGTATTCACTGTAGGGCATAGGTTTCCGCATCGTAGTCCCCATTCGACCTATACCAAAACTGGCTTCTATAGGTCGTGTCCTGACCTTTTATTAGACCAAGGGCCTATTTGATGTAACCACTCTCTCTTGCAAGTTGCTGTGCTCTCATGACATTTAAAATATAGGAAAGTGTGGGGTAAAAGTGATTTATGAATAAAAAAATATTAATATAACATCAGGCCTGTTTCCCCAAAGGGTTAGGCAGAGGTGCACTTAATTGTACACCCACATTTTGCAAGTTATATTTAACTGTTACGGTCTACGGGTCGCGTAAAATTTTTCAAAGCAAAATGTTTAGATTACATGAAACATAATCCGGCTGAAGAGTTCATGAGGTCTTGCAGAGTAGTTACATCAAAAATAGGTCCCAGGTCTCGTTTTATAAGGTCGACCAATGCTATCGTCGATGTTACACACAGTCAACAATCGATTCTACAAACTTGATTGAATAATTTGTAATTAGTTCCTGACATTGGTGAAGGAAAACGTCGTGAAACCTGTACTTTTAATTGATTTATGTGTGAAAACGCCAATTCGCCTTGAGCAAGCGAGGTAATTAATGCTCATGCCGTCTCTGTATGATAAAAGGCCTTTACCCTGCAGTAAGACAAAAATATGCTGGTATTATATTATGCGTTACGTATGAAGAGCAGTGGTGGTCCAGTGGTAACGGCCCCGGCTTACGAATCGTAGGTCGTAGGTTCGAACCCAGACAGGCGCTTTACTTTCTGTAAAATTTCATCACCACTACTCTCGAAACGGTGAAGGAAAACATCGTGAGGTAGCCGGCATGTCCTAGAACCGAAAAATTCGAAGATATGTGACATCTACCAACCCGCACTGGGCCCGCGTGGTGGATTACGGCCCACTCCCTCTTACCGAGAGGAGGCTTGTTTGTGTCCCAGCAGTGGGGACGTTATACGCTGATTATGTATGCCTGCCCATAGTAAATCGAAAAGCATTTGGAAGATTTTTCAACTAAAATACGCGTGACTAGTATGTATTAATCTTGGGGTAATTCAGTGAGTCATTAGAGAATTGTTTATATTGCTCAGTCGACCGAAGTGTTAGGCACATATAAACATAAGTACCTACGGTTACTGAAATAGGATTTAAATAGCACCATCCATTTCTCTTCAGCCCGTAAAGTCTGGTGGGTAATTCCCGAGTTCCAGTATCTGCAATATAAACACTATAGTTGGTGGCGGTTTGGTGATCGTAGTTTCATTACTACTACTAACAAATGCAATTTTACGACTCAGTTTATCTTTAGGATCGATTCTGAACTGCCAGGGCCGCGGGTTGTCTGCCAGGGCCGCGGGTTGTTCGAAAGAGATACCATGGCCCCTGGCATAGCCAACTGAAGGAACACGGGTAGGCATTAGTCAGTAAAAGTCTGACACGCTCTCCCGCTCTGCCCAGAGCGGGAGAAGTCATATGATGATTTCCCAAGAAAAAAAAAAAAAAAGCGTCGATTCTGAATATTATGAGTCAGGTTTCCAAGTGATACGATTCCAAACGGTACGCACAGGTACACATCAAGAATAACCAGTATAAGCTGACTTCTGATTGTATGAAAAACATATACAATGCGAGGTCAGCTAAAACTGGAAATGTATAGCTTGATGTGTAGCCGTGTGTACCTACCTATCTGAATAACCAATAAAATTTTAACAGTTTTGAAACTATTAAATTATTTTTGATTAGTTTGAAGTATAACAAATGAGGTTATTAAATGAAGAAACAACTCGTAAAACGTTGATTAATGTAATTGAAGACGGCTTTCTGAACATACATAAATCACGTGGGCCTTAGTCACAACATTTCACTCCGTGATTATAATCATTTGCGATTAATGACTTGTCTCAACTAATAGAACTCAAAAGAAAAAATATAAATAGTAATCGTTTGTTGGATTAAAATACCACTTAAGAATCCGGTCTATTACTGTCCCAATACAGGGCAGAGCAGTGGTTGGACAGTGGTAACGACGCCGACTTACGAGTTGTAGGTCGTGGGTTCGAAGCCAGACAGGAGTGTTACTTTGTATAAATGTAAGCAATGGGAACATTACAGGTTGATTATGCAGGACGAAGGCCTCTTCTCATAGAAAGGAGCACGCATCAACACGCTTGCTCAAGACGGGTTGATGACGGCGTGCCTTATTTCTATACGATTTTATGCATGCGGCGATGTAGACGCCGCCACATATTATATTACTCGTACTAACGACCCGCCCTAGTCCTAAATTTCCTCACGATATTTTTCTTTACTGATGTCAGTAAAATCCAAAAATACTTGATACTTGATATCGCTAAAATTGAATGCCAAATGTGACTGAGGAATATATCAAGTCTGTTTAGGTTTCATAAAATATTCAGACTTAGCTAGGCGAGACATTGCACGTGTTGGTTTTATAATAAATTAATAATAAATACAAGTCTGAACAAAACTCGTTAATATATGAATATTTTTTAATACTAGCTTCTGCTCGCGACTACGTTTGCGTGAAATTTCTTGCTCCCCCGACCCACCGCGTCGCATCGCATTGCTTGCTTGCACCTTGACTTCGTATTGGCTCTTAAGGGTCGTAGCGTGATGTTAAATAACCATCCTCAATAATTGGGCTATCAAATGCAAGAATAATTTCAAATCCGACTGGTAATTCTAGAGATCAGCGCGTTCAAACAAACAAAAAAACCGAGTGTGCTTATGACCACACGACTGAAGTGAAACTTCTTTCTCAAAATATTAATTCATTAAATTGTTCAAAACGAAATAGAATTACGAAAAATAACCAAAGAATCACCGTTCGCGTAACGCTAGTAAACTCGCAAACGAACTACTGACTGAGATAATTACATATTTCACTTACTAGCTATAAGAGAAAGAGAGAAAGAAAATTTGCACGCGCACTGCTCTCTCTTGCTCCTACACTGTGATACAGACAATAGGCTTGCACTGTGCTTAGATATACGGAACGTATTTGGCTATGAGAGGAAGAGAGAAAGAAAATGTGCGCGCGCACTGCTTTCTCTTGCTTATATCCCCCACTCAACTCCCGTTCGCCTCGCCCGATCACACTTTTCGTAACGCTTACGTCACGCGTTCGCCAGCTTACTCCCCAAGTCAAGCGTGCGTAAAGAAGTTTCACTTCAAAAATTCTTCAGCTTTCTTTTTAGTATACATAATATAATAATATATACATATACAGGGTAGCAGGGACATCGACGTGCAACCTGTTACCATAGATTCAGTATACTATTCTGAACCCGAAAAACGTAATTTTTACATAGCGGCAGAGGAAACTTCAGCCGTCGACACTCTTCGACGGCAGCGACCGACACATCTACACCAAAGGCAACTAACTGTACGGTACTGGCGCAGACAAGCATCGACGTAACGACGGCTGCAGCTGCCTCTGCCATTGGCGCGTGCCGCTCGTGTATATGAGCACTTAGATGGGCATGCGACGAGTAGAGCACCCCGATACATATTTTTAATCAATATCCGAAAAAAAAATAAAGTAAATTCCTAATCCATCGCTACATTGTTGTTTGAAAAGTACGTCTGCTCAACAATGTAAAACCGTAATGAAAATTGTTGAACTTTCAAAATGAAAGGCATTGAACTGCGTTACGCAAATACCCCGCAGGATATTAAAACATATAATATATAAAGTAAGTAGTATAGTTTCCTATAAAAAGCGAAAACTACACTCTACGTAGTTCCATACACATTCTACGGTCACTGTAAGCTCTGCAGCTATTAAATTTCTTGCCGCAGTGCGATAAACCGCGTATACGAGCATCGCTTATCCGGCAACTAGTACCAGGCACCCATAACTGGGTAGGGGCGCGATAAGCAGCAAATGTCCGGTAGTAGGCAACGTAAACCATCCACGGTACCACACTAGCAGTTAACGACCTACTATAGCGAAATAGCTTTAGATTTAAAGTTCACGTAAGTTCAAGTATGGTGAATTTTGAACTAGTAATTTCCATTTCTAAAATACATGCTTATCTTTTTAATATAAATAATTCTTCTGTACGTGTGTTTATTACCTAACTTCTCCTAAACGGCTGGACCGATTTGGATGAAATTTTGTATATTTCAATGGGTTCCTGGATGGTTTGAAAATACAATTGGACCCGCTAGGTGGCGCTGCTGTCAGTATATTAAGTTTTGACAATTATGTAGGTATGAAGGTACTCCTACAAAAGATACCTAGGTACACCCATTTTTAAAGATTAACCTAGCAAAATAATTTGAAGAATGTATAAAAAATTAAACGTAGGGTTCAACTTTTAGAAGTTACAAGTCAAAAACTGATATAAGTCAGAAATATTTCCAGGTTTTTCCAGCACCACGCAGTTAGCACACAGGTCTTTCGAAGCGGCAAATTTGGCTTTACACTATCGGTATCTATCTTAACAACTTCCCAAAAAATCAGTACAGTGCATTTTTATGCGACCTATAACGCGATTTTTGTGTCTACGATGACTGGCCTGCCTATCTTAACTAATATTATAAATGCGAAAGTAAGTTTGTTTCTTACGCTTTCACGCTTAAACGGCTAAACAGATTTGGATGAAATTTGGCATATGACTAGACCATGACCTGGAGAAGGACATATGCTACTTTTCATCCTGGATCGCAGACGAAGTCGAGGGCAACAGCTAGTCTATAACATTAATCTCTATAAAAACTTAAAACAAAAGAACTCCGAGTTTTGTACAATTTTCATTACCGAAACTTGGTTCTTCTGGCACGAAATTAAATTGGACACAAAATTGCAGACGACAAAATTCAATATTTCATAAACGGACGAACTTTAAAAGTAATCAAAATAAGCTAATCTCTGTCCAAATAACGAAACAGATTTCCAAGTCAAGTACCTCTTTACACGTGAAGTATTTCAATAAAACTTTTGAGAACAGTGTTAATTTATTGCCTTGGGTTTGCTTGCAAATATTCTGAAACGTTGAACAGACTTACATTCCTGCCATGACACATGTACCATCAAGATCGCTTATGTACACATGAACAAGAATAATTAATATAAAATCCAGTCAAGGGCCATTAAGGGTTCCGTACCACCAAAACTATGACTCCGGGTTCTAAGCATAAGCGACCGTCGGCGAGACCACGCGTTCTGGTTCACCTACGGTAAAAAGCTGTACAAAAATAGGTGCATGAACGGGGAGTTGCGGATGCCAGCCCAATATACAATACAAGGTAGGTACCGTGAAAAGATACAGCCAGACAAATAGACGGACAGGCACACAGCCGGCGTAGTCTGTGTAATTCAGCGAAACCCTAAAATCTGATTATATTCGTACGATTATGATTGACAAGCACGTGACTGTTAAAATTAGGATTCACCATCATCATTGGTAGCTCCATTTTGTACCATGCTTCCCTGGTATGTGCTAGTCTCGGTTTCATCCAGGTCGTCCCCGCGATCTTCTGTAGGTCGTTCCAACCTGGCTATTGGTCTGCCAACGCTCCTTCGGATTGGGATTAGGATGACTAGAAAAATTTCTAAAATAACAACAAGTGACACTTCACTTTAGTGCCGAATACTTCCGCCTCTCGCTTTTTTGAGTCACAATACCATGAAGTGCCAGCATAAAACCTCTAAGAGCTTTCGCAGTAAAATTAAAATTTCCATTTTTATGTAGGTACCAACGTTTTTCTCGAGTTTAATTCCAACAGACAGACGGAAGTTAAGATGAAAACAATGCTTACTGCCTCTTCTCGGAAAATACGGCTGATATGCCCATTAAATGCTTTTACGTCCTTTTTATGAAACTCCAAAATATATATTAATGGGCTAAATTGCTTTTTCTTTTACACTGAAATGTACAAGTGAGTGTAAATTAAAAGTACTTTTTGATGAAAATCGTTTTGGCTG
The DNA here is from genome assembly GCA_911387795.2 of Apamea monoglypha. Classification (NCBI taxonomy): domain Eukaryota; kingdom Metazoa; phylum Arthropoda; class Insecta; order Lepidoptera; family Noctuidae; genus Apamea; species Apamea monoglypha. The sequence continues at coordinate 12,305,797 of OU426922.1, forward strand.
TTAATCTTCTAGTTCTTTAAAACTACGATGTTATTGGTCTGTCCAGACCATAGATAAGATTTTTTCTATGATAATGTTGTATGTTATAATAAATTAAAGATAATTTATTTTTCTCATGATCATGTTTAATACGTTGACTGCCAGACAACAGGTACAATAGTACCATCGTGGCCACCTGATAGTCATTTGATGTTAATGTTATTAATTGCTACTCTCTTTGCAGAATGCACCAATTATTTGGCCCAGCCTAAGATGGACAATGACCACCGTCCATTTGACTTAGCCTATGATCCTAATATAGCTAGTAAGTATATTATTATTTTATATATTGTTCATAAGCGAAGGACTTGTATTTGATTAATATAATAAAAACGTAAGAGTGACTGAAGTCTACAAAAGTCCGTTACAAGGTATCGATCCCTAATAATTAAATTATAATTATAATTTCCTTAAATAAATTGTCCAATTTATGATAAAGATCTTCATCATGGCAACTTTTTCTTACTATTCTGTTAAAATGCTTGGGTGTAAGCACACAAAGCAGAACGATACAAATTCGTTACATTTTTCGCTTCTGTTTCGAATCCAATATCAGGTGACAAGGGCAGGCAAAGTCTGTAACCAGATATACATAAATCGTACATGTTCCACACTGTGCCACGAACTGGACGCTGTGCCAACTGTATTTGTATTATTGAATTTTGTTCCCCACTAAAGACGTGTACAATCGAAGCTTTGTCAAATATAAATAAATATTGTTGGGTTGGCAGTTTCCTATATAACATGGGTCCGGTCAAAAATGTCCCTGATATAGAAAAAATATTACCGTCGACAATGATCAGTGTCTAATAAATTCTATGAAATCGTTTTTAGGGCAAATGTCTAGGACATACCTTAATGTTTTTTTTTTTTTGTATTACGTTTATGATAATGTGAATCCTTGATTTACTCTTTTTATTCTCAAATTCTGCCGGCAGATATAATGTAGATACTAATTAATACTAATTAATATATCTAAAGTAGTGATTGCATTGACATACATATTTTTCTTTGTTTAGATTACGTAAGGACCATGATATCGTTTGGTATCATCAGCCTGTTCGTCATGGCAATGGGTTGTGGTTTCTCCGTATACACTTTCCACAACCCTCGATACATGTTCAAGCGTCTTGCCGCGGGCATACACTTCATTAGCAGTAAGTATTTCAGAAAATTTGTGTATTGTTAATCATTGATTTACTTTTAAATATAGGTCAAATAGATTTTTCAAACAAATATTGTTATTAGTATTGCAAATGTTTCAATTCAATCTTCCGTTTTGCAAGAGTTATTGGGGTTTTTCATTAGACATTTCTCAGTAGCAGCCTAGAATTTGGAAATTAGTGGTGTGACACCCAGTGCCTCGGGAAGCACGTAAAGCCGTCGGTCCTGCGCCTGATCTCTCCCCGGTCTTGTCGGATTGCCATCCCACAGGACTATGGCAGTGAAAAAAGAGGGAGTGCACCGTCCTGTGCTAGCGCACGTTCTTCTGCAATGTAACATCGCATGTGTACTTAGATAATCTCCGTTGAAATTGGCCGCAAATTTGGTCGGGAAAATATCATTTTTGCATCAAATATGCGAGATAGATAGATAGATATGTTAGATGTAGCGGTATCTACACCGCCACATGCGAACAACGCGTCATACTGACGTCACGCAAATCCTGCATCTCGCAAGCAGAGTTTACCGCGCAATTAGCATATATACAAACTTCCCAACATCAATCGTTGGGCAGTTGCCCGCCAGACACAACACCCGTCTGGTCGGAGGATCATCATACTCTATAGAAAACGTTCTATAGAGTATGAGAGAACTTTACACCCTGTTCTGTCTGTGTGTTAATGTGTTAGTTTGATAACATTATATTTATTTCTCTTATAAGTTATAAAAGAAAATCAAACTACCTACATTCTCCACTATACCTATACTCTCTTGGCTTTATATAATTTTGATGATGTTTAATGGCAAATAGCATACCATCACGCCCGTATTCCCCGAAGGGTTAGGGTGAGGTGCACCTTTAGTGCTGTTGTCGCCAGTCAAGTTTAAGTCCCATGTAAAAGGGGGCGAGCCTATAGCCATTAACTGGATACAAATTCAGACTCCGCTAATGAGAAATTGCACATGGAAAACTTAAATTAATAAAACACTATTTAATGGCTAATGATACATACTAATCATTTATTTTTTTGCAGCCTCATGCACATTCGTGGTGGTGCAAGTGATGATGACTTCAGTAGATCATATGAAGAAAAACGTGAAATTTATCTACCCCGAAAAGGCCTACCATTAGTAAGTATTAACATATTTATCCCATATGGTTGTCGACCACTATAGCAGTGTTCATAATCTCAGATCATTCCATCGCCACTTTAACAGTTACCTACTTTAGTGAAATGTATTCTAAGTTGATTTTTGAGTGACTATTTCCAACAAAAATGTCCTAATAAGTTTTTGGTTGCAATGGAATTTGAACTTTATGTTTATGTTATGGAACAATATACATTCAGTTAGTTGTTCAATAACTTGAAAATTATCTAAAAATTTTAATTTAAATGCGTGTAATTGTATATTTTGGTCCTGTGTTAAAGTTTCCTAATAAGAAAGAAAGAAGATAGAAAGAAAATTCTTTTATTTGCGGCAAACATGACGCATAAAAAAGAATATAAACACACAAAAAAAAAGTAACAAGTTGGCTGTAAACATGCGTCAAATTCACGCAAAACGGCCATCGCTCAGCATAATGCTAAAACCCTATACGAGACAGACCCCAGCGCTGGTTTTCAGCGGCAGTCGGCGTTGACGTTTTGAATTGAATAATCATTCAATTGATCGATCACTGTCTTATTCGATTGTCTAACTAATGTAATGAATAATTTTGTTTAGCTTGTTCTTCTTATTTATTTCAAAGTAATATAATCATCATCTGCCTAGCCTTTTCCCAACTATGTTGGGGTCGGCTTCCAGTCTAACCGGATGCAGCTGAATACCAGTATTTTATAAGGAGCGACTGCCTATCTGTCCTCCACCCAGTTACTGGGTAATACGATACCCCTTGGTAAGACTGGTTGTCAGACTTTCGAGCTACTGACGACCCGTAATGACTGTCAAAGATCCACGAATGACATCCGGAACCAACGGCTTAACGTGCTTGCCGAGACATGGAGGGGTCTTGGTATGTGAAAATGGTCACCCATCCACGGACCAACCGCGGCAAGCATAGCTTAACCTAATCGATCGACCCGTGCGGCTGTTATTACTTAGGCACAAGCCCCTCTTCAAAGTAATATAATATAGGTTCTTTATTATTCCCGCAAACAATGGTTGGTTGGTTTCCTCTTTTCAATATCATTTGGACTTCAGTTCCAAAATTCTATAGGCTTCGAATGAACACCATTCGTGTATTATTGCAAAATTCTATTGGCTCCTGTATACAATGATGTTTTTGACGTATTACTAACTACTTTGATAGACGTTTGTATACGATCGGACCAATGCATGTTAAGTGCGGCTAACATCGTCCATTGTTTATGCGAGCATTATATTTCGCGCTGAAAGCATTCCATTGTAGAATTTTGTACAGACATTTTAAGCATATAGTGGCTATATTTCATTATTTAAAAAAAAACTTATATCAGTTGACGTTACACTAATTTCCTCTTTTTTCACAGTTATAACATCAGTTTCTTCTTGGCCTGGTTCGTGGTTCTCGTCAACTTCTTCGCTGCTGCCTCATTCCTGTGGTACTCCCGAAAGAGGAAAGGCGACAAAGCAGCAACAGACGAGCTGGCCATGGCTGATGAACCCACAATCATCGGCCGATGACGCTTCAAGCGACCCATTGTCACGCGACATCTTCCGTCGTGGGAAAGCTTCCTCAAATCTTTACTGAACAGTGCTCAAATGACCAATAGCTGTAACTATGTTCAAGTCTTCCATGTAATGTATTCTACGAAAATAAGACTAAGTGATGCGGCCCGGATGACGTTTTGCCATTCGAAGCTGTTTGCAAAATTGTTCGATTCGTCGGAATGGAGCTTTGTTCAAAATAAAATCGGTGATATACTTAAAGTAACTAGCTGATTCTAATCGTCATTTAATCATGTTATCAAAATGAAGCCATGCTTTAGACAAATTATCCACAAACATTATTCACGAAAATATAGGTATTTCACATATACTGTCGAGCCAGAAAATTCGTCGAGTCGGTTTCTGAAGTCGTTCATACTCGATGGAGTCTGATCTTACACTCGATTGGTTTAGAAAACGATGGAATTCGCCGAAGAAATCGCTTTCGATCACGAGCTGCAATGAACTCATCCGGTTAACTCGATCAGAGACTTAATTTGAGTCGCATCACTAGCATAATTACACACCGTCAGTTTCAGCTTTTAGACGATTCTTGACTGATTCTGTTACCTTGAATTTAATTACACCCTGAATGTGAATCGTGACGTTTATATTAGTACGCCTTGTTAATCTTATAAGCGACGGAAAAAATAATCTTTATTGCGACATTTTTTTATTACCGGCTTGCAATATTTTTATGTGAAAAACGTATTTAAACTTTATGTATTCGCCTCGGACTTATAGGATTAACGAAGTTAACGTACATCGTGTTATAAAATAGCGGTTTTTTTATAATTAATAAAATATGCGTAATCTTTTGCGTGATTGTGTAAATATGTACTATTACTATGCTGCCAGAGTGTAACTTGATTCTAGTCAAACTTATATTATTATAGTGCATATGTTTGTAAGGATCACTTCCGTCATTTGTTTGAATATTTGAAACTCATGTTCTTATTCATAGTGTAAATACAAAGGGGAACTAATATTTGTATTAATGGGATTCCTCATCCATATACGAATAAATCGAGTTGGGACCAACAGGACATAAAATTCTCTATTGTCTAAACACCGGGGACTTATTTTTAGAACTTACGGAGCGGGGAGCGCAGGAAATGCTATCTTAGGAATAAAGTAGGTAAGTTTGAGTTAAAACAGTTACGGAATGCATCCTGAAGAGTGGTCTTGTTTATTCCATTATATTTGCATTATCGTGTGTATTGATGTCATGTACGTTCTTCTTATACATAATTCTTTTTATTGAATAAACTTTTTAAACTTTAGTCGCGGTTTTTTTTTGAAAAAAAAATTTAAAAATAGAAGTTTAAGGTTCCAACCATAAACTTCTATTTTTTTAGCCTATGTTGTCCCGCTGCCGGTAAACGCGGGAGGCCTTTCTCCTTTTCACTCCTCTCTGTCTTGAGCTAGTGTGGACCAATCCTGTTTTTAGGCGTCAAGGTCGTCCCGCCATTTTCTGTTGAGTCTGCCTCGGTGTTGCAAGACGTCTTCTAGGACTCACCTGGTAGTAGATTTGGGCTATGACTCGTTCGACATGTGGCAAACGTATCCGGTTAAGCTTCTATGTTTACAAAATCCATTTAAATGATACGCCATCCGAAACGACTTTCAGCTTTAATTAAAGTATGTTTATGGCCGACGTGTCAAAATGTTATGAATTAAATTAAGAACGGTTTCATACGTTTTAGTGACTGTATTATAGTAATGTTCTGGATTGATTTACTGCGGTCCAAGTCTTTAACATTTTACAACAGAAAAATGTCGTATAAACTTTCGACGGTAGTTATTTTGGGATGAGCATTGTCGAAAGTCTGGCATCGGCCCAGAGTTGAGCTGTGACACTGCCAACGTCAACAGAGGTCAGTGGCCTAAAAAAAAACTGATGAAGGAAAAGGCCAGCAGTTCTAATGGCGTACTACTGGGTTCCGATGGCCAAGACTGCAGCTTCCTGCCCCTAGTTGATGTAACTAATAAGTTAAACACCATAAGGCCCTGTATACACGGCACCGTTTTGTCTGGCAACAAGCTTCCATAGTGATTCATACAACACTGACAACTATGCCTACACACGCCGAATAAATCGTAGTTTTACAAAGGGCCTTATCGGTTTCAACACCGTGAACTGATATTTTATGCCTCCCTTGCCGACATTATAGACTACTACTAAAATAAATGATGTGTCAGTTCAAATTAAAACGGCTGGGGTTTTTTTTCTTAAAATAACTCTTCCAGATTTTTCTAAGCACAAACGAAACAAAAACCGTTCTATGGAACTCTATTAATAGAAAATGGACACACTTTATTTAATTTAGGGAATTTTATTTAAAACACATGGCAGTCCCATCGTACCTTATCACAAACGTTAGTAATAGACCATAATTTTAATATTCTACTTAACCTTTAAGACCAAACGTAAACGAAGACTTACAAAATAAAACAGACTTCATGCAGCATCTGACAATGGCATGGGAAAATCTCGTCGTCCATAGTTATGTTCATTAATTCTTCCCTTTCAGTTTGAAATCGGACATATTCCGTCAGCGTAATTATGCAGTAAGGCACCGCTCGCGATCGTCGAGCGCTGCTCATGCGACTTGGTATGCCACGCGCCACTAGCGTCAAGTCACATGCGCGCGCGTCTCCTCTTCCCGTCCGTCGCTCCGTCGGCGTCGGTCACCGTCGCGGTGACTCGTAGCATGCTCTAAACAACTTCTTTGATTAGTTCTCTAAGCAGTCGCAAGACGCGTGTAGCTCTTGGCTACACGTGGCCCATGGTTACATAACGATTATCATCAACATCCAACAATAACAGTAACAAGCCAAGACAAGCTATAAAGCCTAATACTATGTTAAATCAACTTCAACTCCCGTAGGTATGTAGAATGTAGATACGTCGAGAATGTTCAGTGGAAAGTAGGTCAACCAACCCTAAAACAGAGATTAAAATTTTGAGATAGAAAAAGAACATAAAATACTAGTGCCACCTCCCTCCATATCAAACGGGAAGTTTAAGAAAAGAGCCAGTAGCCGAAGTTTAAAACAGAACTTCAGTTGCAGTGTACCACGACAGTCACTTACTGCCAGAGACGGTATTGTCAACACTTCCATTCCATACAAAACGTAAGTATGAGTCGATGACCGGCGGGGTAATTGCGTAACTCACATAAAATGACAATTGATCGCAATAGGTTTCATTTTGACAATTCACCCACGTTGTTGAGCAGACGAATTTTTCAAACCTATGAAGCAATAGATTATTAATATCCTTCAGACCTCTCGGATTGTAATTGAAAGTGTGTTTCGCAATTAGGGTGCGGGTTCATCATTTCAGCCGATAGACGTCCACTGCTGGACATAGGCCTCCCCCAAGTGTCGCCACATTGACCGGTCCCGTGCGACTCGCATCCAGCGGATTCCCGCAACCGTCACCCGGTCCACCTAGTGGGAGGCCTTCCAACGCAACGTCATCCGGTTCGCGGTCGCCACTCCAGAACTTTTCGGCCCCATCGGCCATCCGTTCTGCGAGCAATGTGCCCTGCCCACTGCCACTTAAGTTTGGCAATTCTTCGGGCTACGTCGGTAACCTTGGTTCTCTTGCGGATGTCCTCATTTCTGATTCGATCACGCAAGGAAACTCCGAGCATAGCCCTCTCCATTGCCCTTTGAGTGACTTTAAGCCTTCTGATGAGGCCCAGGGTGCGGGTTCAAGCCCCAGAAATTGGACCAGGTAACACACAGAATCAACCCTTTCGAAGAATAAAGGTGTAAATTCGCGATGTTATGTAGCTAACAAGAACACTTTAAGGAATAAAAAGCATGTCTTATAGAGAATCATCAGTTTATTTGCAACATGCTTGTCAAAGGCCTCCTTTAAATCCTCATTAACGCGATGCAAGTTGCTTGCTTACAATGAAATTAAAGCAACAACTGACTTGCATCGTCTAGTGTCACTGTCTAGACAAAGTTTTATTGTTGCTTAACTTATGGCATGCTGCAGGATGGTAAATTGTATCGTGTAAATCAGGTTCCGTAAATACATAAGTAGATTCACCTATATTTTTAGTATCGGAAGGGTGGCTCGCGTTGCAACCTTCCTCCCTTTCTCGCATTCCGCTCAAGTCAAGAAGGAACTTTCACATCCTTCATTCCACATGGTTCCATTCTTGGACTGCTGCTCGTTGCTAGATAAGAATCAGAGCGGATTAAGCGCTCTGATTCTTATCTAGCAACGAACCTTAATTTATTTTCCGACTCTATGTGATTTAAACTGAAGGTTTGGAGTCCCGGGCTACTTGTACTTCTTCCATATAATAACAAAGATATGCTGTTCTTTTGTATGCGCATCACTTCAGAACGGCTGGACCGATGTGGTAAATTATTGTTTACAAGTTTTCGTAATAGCCCGAATCAGTTTTTGATGGAAAGAAAACTTTGAAAAGCTGGCGGAAAAATGGGAAAATTCGGGTAAACTGAATCTTCACTCACTTCTTTACTTTGACTTCTATGAGAAAGTATAAATTATGTAAATTTGAACAGGGCAACGTCGGTCGGGTCAGCTAGTTTTAAATAAAATGTGAGTTGGTCTGTTGATCTAATGTTGGTAGGTAAAAAAATAACACGATATTTTTTACTGGAAATTCTAAAATAGCTATTTTTATTGCTACGAACAAACTTCAGTATAACATTGGATGACCTTTAAGCGAGAATAATCAGTTTTTCACATCAAGCACTTCAACACGTACAGTTCAGTTAATTTAGTCTATTCTAGTGATACTTATGGATGCTTTAAACTCTTAAGAAAAAGCTTGTTGGTTTTATTTAGAAAATACGTTTTTTTAGCAAGATGATCTTTGTCAACCTTACCACAAAAAAACTGTAATTTCACTTCTTGAAATGACCTAAGGTTGAGTTTTGAATGTTTCGTGAAGCAGATATTATGCCAATACAAACAAGAATTTCCCTCGCTTGTTATACAGAATTGATTCTAAATTAATGGAAATATACAGAAATGAAAATAAGGAAATGGTAATGCTCAGAGTTTGAGTGCGTGATCCAATCGAAATTAAGAGATTCGCAGGAGAACTACGGCTACTGCGACATAGCCCGGAAAATTGGCAAACTTAAGTGACAGTGGACTGTTGGGCAGATCAAAAGGCCGTTGGGGCCGAAGGGTTCTGGAGTGGCGACCACGTACCGGAAATTGTAGCGTTGGTAGGCCTCCCACAAGATAGACTAATGACCTAGCGAAGGTTACGGGAATCAGCTGGATGCGAAAAGCACAGGACCGGTCGATGTGACTATGTTTATTAATGCAATTCATTCAGCTGAAATGATGAAAATAAAAGAAAAACAGAAAAGTTTGTGTTCGAATCAATGAACTATGAAAACCCGACGATATTCTTTGCGCCTAAATTAAAACCTCATTTTTTTATGTCCGCATGCATCTGGAACTGGCACCAAAGCTTTGAAAGCCGTTCGATACTCGTTGTTCGATTAGTTGCCATGACAACCATTCAACAGTCTTCGCATGTTGTGCTGGGAAGATAATGGAGTGAAATAATTTCGGGTATAACCTTAAGTAGATCAATAAAAGTCGAGTAATTCAAACGAATCACGCGATATGCCTGGAACTGAGGTATGCTTTTACGTTTTTGTCCCTTTCAATTTAATTAACATGATGCTGTTTGCATGCAATCGAGTTGTTACGTCAACGTCTGCTTCTAGCTTCCGTTCATAGAACTTTGCACGAACCCCGTCCCCTGTGACTTCATTATTAGCATTAATAATGTCCGTGGGTTTAGCCCGACGAACTACTGCTACGTTCTTTGCATAATTTATTTTACGATGCCGACGATTCAGAAATGTGTTTCGTTACTCAGCAGGAATATTCAGTTTTATAATGTCGCTATATATTTTGTCCTTATTCCTGTTATGTATTTTGCTTAGGTGTTTTTATTCATTTCTAGAGTATCATTATTGCTTTGAAATAAGGACATTTTAAGGAGTTCTTTTGCGATGTTTGGTTGGTATTGACTGTTGTTTAAAAATATTAATACTGGTGCAGCATTGGTTTTTACTAAACATTCCGTTTAGCAATTTGTTGTTGGTTGGACTGTATATTTCAGGTTAGGGCAATCAATTGCGCATTTTACTAACTGTGCTTTAGGGACTACAATCCAAAATCGCAAAATCTACATAATATTGGAACTACCCAAAACGTTTTACGAAATATTTCATATTTTTAGCCCAAAATAGGGTATCGAAACTAACAAAAATATGATCACGCGCTGTTCTAGTTTCGTGAAAATTGCAGTGTCGGGAACATCTATAGTTAGTTTGCCTCGATTGCCACGAGTATAATCGTAAAATAATTAGCCTAGTGAATATAATACGATATTTAGTAAGTAACTTTTTTAAACTGTTGTAAATTATAGGATAAACAAAAGACAAAAAAGAAAGTAAGGACAAAAATTGCACCTACAAGTAAGTCTGACCCTACTACCAAAGGAACGGGAAGCGATGAAGACGGCGATGCAAGCTCTGATTCTGATAGTGTATCCACCGGTAAGTCAATAAACCATTACCACTACTTTTGTGCTACACAATAGGTATAGTCGACCTCGTAATTTATTTATCACCCTAAGGTTAAATGTCACTTGCACGTCATTACACAACAAGCACCCTAATTTCGTAACACACTATCAGTCATATTCTGAATAATTTTGAAGGATATTGCTAATCCATTGCATCATATGTTGGAAAAATGTGTCTGTTCAACAACGTAAATGACGCAATGAATGTTGTTGAACTGTCAAAATGAAAGCCATTCCTACTGTTAGTACGTTAAGCAATTACCCCGCAGGTCTTTTTTAATTATTTATTATTTTATTAGGCTCTTCAACAATGAGTTCAATACAATTTGTACATTGCAAACTTAAGTCTAAGTGCCTCGTTAGTTATAGAAAAGCACAGCATGTGCATGAAATTTAGAATGAAGTAATTAAAACAAGTACTCAATATATACTTCAGATTAAATATATATATATATATATATATATATATTTATGTGCGATCATTATAAAGCGTTCTTTTCTCTTCACTACTCGCAAGGTGACTCGTTGGGCTCTAGGCACCTGTCAATGCGTACGTAGCCTTACTTTCAACCTTAGTGAAGGTTCAGTTTAATGGGACTTGTTGTCAAAAGTGGTAAAGTACTTACAATCGTCGATTATACATATAAATCGTGACTACTATACCTACTTTATTGGGATTTATTGGCGAGGAACTTGTGTTGCGCACAGTTCCGATACAATATGGTACCTAATTGAACTCTATGTTGCCTGCAACACAAAAACGTGGAGCTACAATAATGTAGAGCAACTTTGGTATCCCATGAATATGTATCATCAACCAACTCAGCGTATAGCAGTTCACTGGTTGGTACCAGTGGACTGCAGTTGGTTGATGAAACTACCTCAATAGGTGGTCCTATTGAGGTAGTTTGAGGGAGTTGATTACAACTCGGCCTATTGCAACCAATTCCTAAATCAAGTCCACTGCTGGACAAAGGCTTCTCCCAAGCTACGACAACACCCTGTCTTCCGCCATCCGCATTCAATCTGTCCCAACCACCTTTTTAAGGTCCATCTGGCTGGGGGGCGTCTCAGACTACGTTTACCGATACCCGGTCTCCACTCCAGGACTCGTTTGCTCCAGTAGTCATCGGTTCTTCGACAAACTGGAAGGATTTTGATACGGTTTACACCATCGAGCATCTCTTCCAGAAGGGTTTATGTGTTTAACACATTAATATTTAACGTGAATACCTATATCAATATCATATACCAATCTCGTTGTATTGACATTTCGAATGCACCCGTGCGTGGCAGGAGTGCAATAAGATATAATGTGTGTGTTGAGTGGGTGGGTGGATGAGTAGTGTGTTTTCGGCTCTTTTAAAATTATATTGGTTCTATGTCCAAATTCTGCACCTCCAACAATGATTTAAGAGTAATTCATTAATTTTTCAGGAAGTGACCAGCAATTAGATGACGTACATAGAGAACAAAGTGCCCAGATTGGATATAATGTAGGGACGGCTACTATTCACGTGGACCGGGAAGAGTACTTGCAAGCTCATAGAGACCTCACGTTGGAGCGCAACCATCAACAAGTGCTCAACAACATACTGCATAGACGACTTGCTGAATATTACAAGTACCTATACCATAAATATACAATGTGGACACGACAATACGACATTAGATACACGCAATTTAATTTATTGTCGTTTCCACTTTATATAAGAATGTATAAGGCGGGGTGGAATTAATCGGCACAGCCACGCGGTAAATCGAAAATATATTATTATTCTGTATTCGGGAAAATGGCCGCTAGGCATAGTCAGCAGCACGTATGGTCAACAGCACATCAGTGGTAACATTTACACTACGAAAATCACCCTATATGCTACGACATAAAGGCACAATCAATTTCAAATTGTTACCACTGATGTGCAATTGGCCGTACCTGCCGAACCGGGTGGTAAAAATCAACTACAACATGTCGCCATTCACCGAAGATAAATGCCGAACAGATTTTGCCGATCGGCACAAGCCGAATGTTAGTCGAATATAGTTATTGCTTCGGGACGGCTTTGTTATTCAACAGATACTGCCAAATAGAATGTGCTGGCCGACCCGAACATCTTAGTAGCACGACTCACCGTTTTTACTGTGGGCAGTATCTCTAAGCCTCAGCAGGAGTTATTTAAATGTTCATGATGTTAAAAGAAGATAAAAAAAGGCGAAACATTTCCTCGTATTGTCTTTGATTAATACTCAAATCATTCGGCTGTTAGATAATGGCTAGACGTGCCACATTTTTTGCATCGTGAAAATTATCAACCACATACATTTTGGAATGACGCAATAATGAATATAGGTTCACTCGTCCGCACAATACACGTGGCAGCAAAATTGTAAAAATACTAGTAACAAGACAAAACATAACGTTAAAGAACAAAACTTTTCAAGCGTTAAATAAAACTGACAGTATGTTTATTTTTCTAGTCATCGTCGCGGGTTTGGCGCAAACATCAGAGTTGCTTATTTGTATTGAAAGAAAATACTAGCCCACTAAACTGTATACGAATAACAAGAAGTTGTATAATACTTTGGCAGGCAGACTGCTCGTGTTCTCATGTCTGCCAGAATGTCGATATTTTTGTAATTCATTCTATCGGTGAACAAATTATTAAAAATTCAACACTTTTGATGTGATTTAGGTAGATCTGCTGATGTGTTAACTAATCGTAACCCACGTCGTTATGAATTATAGAAAAAATATCATGATACACAATTCTACATCTTTATTAGTTTCTAATTTTTTTTTTCTGTACATTCTTGCAATTCCTAGCGCGAATGTAGCTTACGCTAAACACCAAAGAATTTTATTCACAAAATTGTTGTTTACTATGTTTTTGATAATAGGAGTATGTACAAACGCCAGCACATCAAGCTACTACAATCTGTCAAATTTCTCTAATAGAATTTCAACTTTATCGATAAAGCATTAGGTTCAAGTTTGATTGGGAAAATTTAACAGTTTCGGGTTGCTTGACCTGCTGGCGTCTGTACTCTAAATCTCGATCACACTAAATGCGAATCTCGCAAGGTATGAATAAAAACCCAGGTATAAAATAATTATTGTGGCATTAACTGCATAATATTAACTGTATTCGAGATGTTTCTCGAAACCCACAAATCCTTACTTTTCCAGAAAACGTAAATGTGAACATGTTTTGAAGCCGTTAGAGGGGGCTGTAGATATGGAAGAAAAATATCAACAGAAATTGTATGCTTACGAAGAATTGAAAAAGAAAGCAGAGAGTGAAATTGCTGAGGTAAGCATTTAGAAAGATTAGGAGTTTTTGGGAGATATGGTTTTGATTTAGAAAGTTACTAGACAGGAATAGTCAACTTATAGTAGTTTGTAGAACCATTAGTTATTATTAAAAATATTTTAGTAGCACATCCATCAAAAATAGAACCATAATTTGCGCTTTTATAATTTCTAACGTGACGATTTTATTGTGGACGTCCACTGTATCTCGAGATGCAGTCGACGTCCACGTTTTGTTAATAACCGACAAAAATTTCAACGCTGGGTGGTTCAGAATCATGTACTGAATTCATGGTTACAGTTTGCTCACTGGTTAAAATTTTATCGTATATATACTTACCTACATTTTATATAGGAAAAAATAAATAGGTACTTACGAGACTTTTAATTTCACCATTTTATTAAACCACAAAATCATTTTTCAAATTCATTTTACTTAAAAGCTTATTTTCATATAGATAAAACAGAAAGTTTCTGAAGTTGAGCATAAATATGCTGGTAGATTGGAGCATGCTAACACAAAGTTTGATGGGTTGCAACATCTCGAGCGGACTACCGGGTCGGGACTAATTTACTCAAGAAAAGGGAAACCTATCGCTGATAAGGTAAGAATTTACTGAGATAACAATTCACTCTAGGACAGAGGACTGTCAGTGCATGGACATAAGGGCCTAATCTAAGTTAAGTCACAAAAGTTAATTTTGTAGCGGTATCTACAACGCCACATGCGAACAACGCGTCATACTGACGTCACGCTAAATCCTGCATCTCGCAAGCAGAGTTTACCGCGCAACTAACATATATACTCGTACAACGGCCCGACATGACCCGGCACGTTGCCCACCAAACAGAACACCCGTCTGATCGGAGGATCCACCCTTTTCTATGGAGTATGAGTGAACTTTACACCCTGTTCCTCATACCTCTATAATTTGATAAGCAAATTTATTGACATCCTACGTGAGTATACGTGTAAAGCAAGGATTTCCTAGAAAAGCGGTGACCGCGTGAGCGTCAAGATGACGGGAGCAAGTCCTCAATTTAAAATGTAATATGTACATTAAAGTGTTGGTACTATATATAATATGTACTAATGGTTTAAGAACACCTTTATTTCTCATAAGAATTGCATACATAATTCTCTTACTGAGAAACAATGTATTACATAAACATATGTACTATTTGTACCCTAAATAACGTTTCACTGATGTCGTTCACCGGTAAATTGCGGACGCTATGTGCCCAGTCACTGTTCTTTTAGGAAATCGGATCTCGATGGCCATATATTGATAATTTAAATCGGAAGTCAATTTCATTTTCAATTCGAACTTCCCTGACTTTACTTAACATTGTTGAACTTTATAAAAACCGTAATGTTCTGCCATCGAACGTTATATACGCAGAGCTAAGGCGATTACCAAGTTATACTTATAAAAAAAAAAAACTAAAATTGCAGTTTTACTTTTCTACAAAATAGACCAGTTTTGCTCCACACATTACTACCACTATTTGTAATTTTGGACTAGACCATACGCCCTGAAGACTGAACCTCAAAAAACAACTATGTAAACTGATTTAACTCAGTTGAGACCGAATTTTCGTTTGTTATATTATTTTCTGCGAATGTGGTTAGTATGTTAATGGCCGCCGAAAATAATGGCTAGGTTTAGGTAGGTGCCGAAATCTACATATACACGTAGTAAATTCGTCGAAGCTCTGTCATTCCATCTAACTTCATTCATCGTTTCTAAGAACTTTTTAATATTGAGAAATTAAATAGTATTCTATTTACTGCAGACTGTGGAGCGATTTCTTACTCTTCAAAGGCGCAAGAGTGAACAATCCTCTGCGCTTTGTCTGCGGTACATACGCGCGAGGAACGCCGTCGCGGAACTTGAGGCTATAGTGAAGAAGCTGGAAACCCTCGGCCCAGGACTTTACGTGTGGCAATATGAACAACTCAATATTGACCATCAGAACTTTAATACTAAAATTGAAGGTAATTATCTTAAACAGCTTTCAGCGTTTTGGTCTAATAGGTACATACATATAACATACGAAGCATATAAGGATCCTATTAGTTGGCGTTCTGTAGTTTCTGCCATGAGAAAAAAACGTGAGTTTTATCTCATAATTTTAAAGATAAAATCTTGAAAATTGTTACGGAGTACATATTCTACACAACCGACAAAACACATTTCTAATATCAAAAAAAATATTGTTCTAAAGATCCTTTCATGAAGCTGACACCATTTTCAATTGCCCTTATCAAAATACATTACTTTTTCAACAGAACGTGAAGACGAGCTTATAAAAAACCGTGCGAAATGCACAGAGCATAACCAAATCTTGGCTCACATTAGAGAGAAGATGCATCACACTGATGAGGTCATTGACTTCGCTGAATGTGATCTTGGGGATGCTGAAATAGAGTTTTATAGGGCCAGAGAAGATTTGGGCACGGTTAAGGTAATTATTTTTTCTTAGCTGTTATTTTTATAGGAGAAGCAAAAACTTCCATTTGAAGTTCTTAAGACACGCTTCACTGTTTGTTCATTTATGTCTGTCATACGGAGACACATGACCTTTCACTCGAAGTAAAACATCTGAACACAAAATAATCAAAAGTGAAATATGAATACTATGGTGAACCTTTCACCATGATCATTGATCATACGAAGTGAAAGATGCACTCTTTCACTTCGTATGATCAAAAAAATAAATAAAATGTGCAGATGAATTTTGTCGCTATCGTGTGAGTATGGAATGAAACATAAATGAACATTCTAATCCATTGCTTCATAGGTTTGAAAAAGTCGTCTGCTCAACAACTTTTAACGCAATGAACGTGAACTTTCAATATGAAACCCATTGCGATCAATCTGTGTATTACGCAATTACCCCGCTGTTAAGCATTTTCATTCAGCTGAATGTGGTTCATCATCATTCTCTTGCCTAATCCCAACTTATTTAGGGTCGGCGCAACATGTCTTTTCTCTTATACTTTTGTATTAGCCGTTATCTCAGTCCCCCCCCCAAGCCATATCGTCTTTCACACAGTTCACCCTGAAAGCTAGAGTGGTAATCAGTACATTACATACTATTGCCACTATTCATTAAAAACTATTTTTTTATATTGAACAGATGCATCGCAATAAACTGCGTTGGTCCGTGGAGGATGAGAGACTGAAAGCCGGCCTCCTAACAAGAAAAGATTTACTACGCGACTTCCAGGATTCCATGGATGAGGTAAACTATATTTATTTGACACTACTGCACTAGGCTATAGTATTTTTACCTTACGAAGCGGCTCGCGCTTTACTTGGGCGACCAAGTGTAAAATACGCTGTGAATGTGTGCGTGAAGACGAGTAGCGTCCGCACGTAACACACACACAGGTACGCTACAGTACCGGGAGCTCCTGCACACATACACACGCTCGCACACATATTCACAGCATGTTTGTACACTTCTTTATCACAAGTAAAGCGCGCGTAGCTTCGTGAGATAAAAATGGTGTACAAGTTTTGAAGACTGGATATTGTGTCTAGCTTTAAGGTTATTTTGTTTCGAAATTATTGAAAAAAATAAGTCTGGGACCAAAAAATACTGAACAGCGAACTTTATTTGTGTCAACGAATTAAAGCTGACTTGAAATTCAAAAGAAATGTTCAGTTGGAAAGTTAGTGTGACTCAATATTATTGCCTTAGGCAACACCTCAATAATTTCACAGATTACAGATTTTTGTATCCTTATAAGAAACAGGACCGATAGGCACCAAAAAAAAATGTTTGTGAAAATTTCCCATTTTCTTGATGAATCACCTAACTTTTTTCAAAATCAGTGAATGCAGGTAAAAATTTCTCAAAAAGTTGAGATTAGTCTCCTAAGACCGTTTTCCTATAGCTACAGCGGCTAAGGCCCTTACCCCATCTCAAAATCCACCCTGTATAACAAGCCCTATCTGACTAGGTGGTGACACTAGCGCAGAGGAAGAAGAGCCTTGAGGCACAGGTCCTGAAAGCCTCACAAGAATTGAGGAAAGCTCGCAAGAACATACAGATTCAGGGTAACTTACCACACCATAATGAAACTATCTGAAATAGCGACAATTAGGTTTACACGTACCGACCACACCACATCGCAGCGACAAAATGTGGGCAAGCAGTGGTGACGTCTGAATAGTATCGCTGCAGCTACTTGCAGTTGCGTTGTGGTAACTAAAAAATTTCGATATGGTTGCGATATTGCTAGTAGTTGCGATGTGGTTACGTTGTGGCTAGTGTTTGCAGACAGGTTGCGTTGTGGATACGGACCTTGAAGTGGTCGATATCGCCCACACGGTTGATTTTGAAGGCCAAATGTGGTCTGTGTGAATAAACGTATCATTTTCATACAAATTAGCGCCCGTACACGTGTTGTCGTTGTGGTGTGGTTTTGGTACGTGTGATTGGGCCCTTATATCTAACTTAATGCCAAGTTAAGTTTCTAGTATAAAGACACTACAGCTATTCGCGTATTCAATTATGATCTGTTTGTGTAGTAATCGCATCTCTTGTCAGATGTTTAGCCTCTGTGACATGTTTGTACGGACGCCAGCACATCAAGTTACTACAATCTGTCAAATTTCTTTAATAGATTTTCAACTTTATCGCTAAAGCATTAAGGTTCAAGGTTGATTGGGAAAATTTGACAGTTTCGGGTAGCTTGACCTGCTGGCGTCTGTGCCTATGGCCTTAATCGATGATGTAAATTGTGCTACATACAAATGTTTCCTTCGTCAACCTAGGGTAACCTAAGACTGCGCCTGGCCGCCACATAGCGTCCGCAATTTACCGTCAAATGACGTTACAGAACTGTTATTTAGGAAAGTAAATAGGTGTTTTAAACCGACTTCCAAAAAAAAAACACAACAATGTGAAAATTTTTATTACTTTAATTTCGGAAGTCGGTGTCGTTGGTTCCGCATTTTCGTTTTTTGACACCGACTTCTGAAATTAATGTTATTAACCTCTCCACTGCCGGAACGTAGATCTACGACACAAAAATTGTTACCGTAAACTGCCGAGCTCTTTTGCTCGGCTCGAGCTCGAGCCTAGAATTGCGCCGCAGATCTGCGTTCCGGCAGTTTACGGTAACAATTTTTGTGTCGTAGATCTACGTTCCGGCAGTGGAGAGGTTAAGTCTAAAGAGCGTTTTTTGACATCGTAAAGTCACTGCGGCCGGTTATGTGTGGCAACCATCGCTTTCCTAGCAAACCGTAGCTTTAGGCGAGAAACGCTTAAAGTGCATGTGCAATGAATAATATAAATTGAATATGTTTGTCTATTATTATGTATACCGCATTAATTTTATAGACTCCAGCTTTGTGTTCAATTAAAGGTGAAATACACGATCTGCATTATAATTATAAAGCTCAGAAGCGTCTATGTACTTTGATGTGTATTCGATGTAAGTACAGACGCCAGCAGGTCAAGCTACCCGAAACTGTCAAATTTTCCCAATCAACCTTGAACCTTAATGGCTTAGCAATAAAGTTGAAAATCTATTAAAGAAATTTGACAGATTGTAGTAGCTTGATGTGCTGGCGTCTGTACCTATTTGTGTAATTGTGTTATATGATGCACTAAGTATTTCTTGCCTCGTGTTTTTTTTTTTAATATTTACGCAAAATGCTTGTTATTATTTTTATAACTCAATTTTTAAACTTTCTCTTGTTAGTTGAAGTTGAAATATTGTTATCGTTATTCAAAATCGTTGTAGAAATATTATAAAATAATAATTTTATTCCATTTTCATTGTCTTTCAATTATTATTGAATAATGTACTCACCGCGTGCATTCGCTTCGCGTTGTCTTGCAAACAAACAAACGTTGCGCAAGCTTATTTTGTTACGCAACGAACATTCATTCGTGGATTTTTTGCTTAGATAGTTAATGTAAAATCTTGTTTATTTAGGTAACGTTAGGTACACTTAGGACTGATTTTTAATCGACAGATATTTTTTATTCCTGGAATAAAATTTGACGTCTGACAGTTTTTGTATGAAAGAACTGTCAAAAATTCAAAATTATTCCTCCGATAAAGTTTTCTAGCGTTGGATAAATCAGCCCTTAGTCATTCATATTCAAGAAAAGAATTAGACGTGACGAATATGAAAGTTTTGATATACTATTTTTTCATGACACTGATAACAAACTACAGAGTGTTAGGCGGAGGGTTAGCTAAACAAGGGGGTCGTAGGTAGACCCATTTAGGAAATACATATTTAGTTTTGAGGCCGTAAGGGTTAATTTATTTTTTTATCACTTTTTTGTAGATTTTTCAATAATTTATAATATTTTAGTTTTTAGCACCTGCAGGTTGAAGGTTTTTTGGATTTTTTGGCGTATGATTCATCTTTAGCCTAGCAAAGGCAATGGAAGATGCAAATGACAACTGAATAAATCCTTCTGAAATGAAGGAGAAAAAATATCAATAAGCCCAATTTTAACTAACTGAAAAAAAATGAACATAAGAGGAGATCTAACTATTGATCTTGCTATTTGAACTTTCTATATCGAATTCTTAGTACATTATTCAATGGACAAACACACTGATATTAGGAAGCGTTATAATATAATGCTCACACAACTTAGATAATCTTAACACGTTCAGTTTCGGATTTAAACGAAAACCCCACTAAGTATTTCCGACCCAAACTATCTTCATCAACATAATAATATGAGAAACTAAACAATGCACAGCTTAGGGTTAAGTAACAACATCCTTCGTTACCGGGTTCCGTAGCGTATTAATTAACGAGCTTGCCCGTGGGTATCATGGAAGATAAAGAACTTTGCAATTAGAGAACTTATTTTAATTGCATATTCCGGTTCGACCTGTTTATGTGAAACTTCTATTTTCAAGCGCTATGGTTTATAGAGTAGGGGTGGCCCAGTGGTAACAGCCGCGCCTTATGAGTTGTAGGTCGTAGGTTCGAACCCAGACAGGCGCTTTACTTTGTGTAAATTATAAACGGTTAAGGAAAACATCGTGAGGAAAGCAGCATGTCCTAGAAGCAAAAATTCGAAGACATGTGACATCTACCAACCCGCACTGGGCCCGCGTGGTGGATTAAGGCCCACTCCCTCTCACAGAGAGGAGGCCTGTGTCCCAGCAGTGGGAACATTATAGGCAGATTATGTATTGTTTATAGAAGAAGCTTTTGTATTATTCAGATCTGCAATAAAAAGTATATTGTAGACCTACCTATTTTAAGAAAAGATACAAAGTATTCAATCTGCCTAGCCTTTTCCCAACTATGTTGGGGTCGGCTGACAGTCTAACCGGATGCAGCTGGATTCCAGTATTTTACATGGAGTGACTGCCTATCTGACCTCCACAACCCAGGAACTGGGTAAAACGATGCCCTTGGTATACACTGGTTGTCAGACTTCAATGATCCAGGAATGACAGCCGGGTCCAATGGCTTAACATGCTTTCCGAGGCACGGAGGGGTCTTTTTTTTTTTTTTTTTCCCCGGGGTGGAAAATCTTCATGGACGTCCGCCGCCCTGGGACGGGCGACGAGGTCTGTCAGACTCTTACTGACTAAAAACCACCCCAGTGTTACATCTCACACCTACGCCGGGGGTCGCGGGAACGTAAGATCCTTCCGCAAGCCCCGACTGGTGCCGGCTCGCCACCGCGGGCTTCCTCGGGTCAGGGAGGGGGGCGGGGGGGGGGAGTGAGGTGTTTGACTCCCCCCGCGACGTCTAAGAGGGGCGCGCGTGGAACACTACGCGCCGACACCTCGGGTCCTGATGTGTGGGGGGAGATGGACGTCCGCAAGTCCGTCGCCCCTGGACCCATTTAGGGGGGCTGGAAGAGGGCGTTATCCGCTCTCCGCCAACGCCCGGTGCGCCTGCTGCGGGCCGGGTGAGAGGACGAGATCTCCCTCCCCCTTTCCGCAGCCTCCTTCTGCGAGACGACCGTTTCGCTGAAGGAAACCACCACGTCCCAGGACTCTTCGCTGCCGACCATCGACTCGACCACGGCTGGCAGCGACAGGTCCCAAGCGTACCTTAATCTGATCGATCGACCCGTGCGGCTGTTATAACTTAGCCACAAAACCCTCCAACAGATACAAAGTATTGCGAAGAGAATGAAATAGTAATTACTCCTAAATCTGCAGTCAATCGTTATCCTCTTTGATAAATCGTATGTCTTCTTCAAATCCCCTGTTTATACAGTACTGTGAGTAAAGTGATTTAAATTGGAATACAAAACAAAAACAAGTATTATAAAAGGAGATTTATTATTAGAAAAAATCGATTATAACTCATCTATGTCTATTATTATGTCCATAAGAACTTAGAGTATAAGGCACTGATATTGTACTATATAATGTATTCCTCACTGACTAGTTGCATTGGTTGCATTGTCTTTTATTTCATAAATCATGTCGATCCTGTTTTGTGGTCTGAGAGTCTGACTGATTCTGGTTGTTCGACTATGTCTCTGGTCAGTGGGCCATGTTTCCAACCTTCGGGGTAGCCGAATTGCCGGACGTCATCCCACCATTGCTGTTTGCCGTCAGCCCAGATACAGTAGATAATGTTTGTGCCTACCAACACTGCAAAGCACACCCAGAAGGCCACCCGCCATTGCGCCAGGGTTGACTGTAACAGAACAAGAAGAAAGACTTAATCTTGATGCATGTTTCTCATTCGTTCAGCTGCCAAAAGAAGTTCAGAAGGTTTAGAAAAAAAGAAATTACGAGAATTGTCTCGTAATTTAAAACGTTCAAAATCTAGTCGCAGTCTCATCTCGGCGACAAACAAATGTCAAAAACTTGTCAAAGTGTAGGGAAATTAGAGGTACATTTGACAGACTGAGACAGATCAGACTGTGAACGTTATTAAAATTACGAGAATTGCCCCTCAGGTGGATGAAATTCGGAAGGTAGAAAATCAGCGCCCGAGCTTCCATTTTTTAAAATCTCCTTGACTACAATGTAAACAACGATAGCCTACAAGTGCCCGGGAAACAATTACTTCCCAATTATAAACCAACTTAAAAGGATCCTTTCTCCACTTACGGCCGAATCCAATAACCGATTTTCAGTTAAGTTACTGATGGTAGCCAGTATAATCATGACTGCCAGTATAATATAATCATACAGATCGCTTATACATTGTTGGGACGTTAAAACCAGAGATATAGATTTTTCTACCTCCAGTATTTTATTTTATTTTTTATTTAATCTATTTTACGAAAACTTACAGCTAAGCAGCCATGCAACAGGTATGCCAAAACTGGTGATAGATGGGTAATTAGTTTCGGGAGTTAAAATACTAATACTGACTTTAGTTATCAATCGTAGCCTCCGTGACGTGTCTAAAACCAAAATCTTCGTCAATTTATCTACTTTTGAAGTCATCCATCATTTTACTACAACAAAAGGACCTTCAAAAGCACTAAAATCAAAAGCAACAAGAAAAATCTGACGAGACGAATTCAGGATCAAAAATAGGTCATGTTTAATTTGTTACGATAGCTTTTGTTTCTCAAAAGTATAGGTTAACCAGAATACATTGGTCTTTGTTTACATGGATTTTGTTTCTGATTTATACGCTTGTGTTTTGACATCGAAACATTAAGATGATTATCGGCCACTTTGCTCCAGATATTTATTGTGCTCGAATGAAGAGGCAAGTCAAAAATAAATGTTATTTTTAAAGCACCGTAAAATTTTATGGGCTATAAAATTCGATCAATCGAATCAATAAATGTTTTGTATTATTGTAAAAGTGTATTACGAAATTAATTTGATAGCGGTTTACATTTATTTAATTGGAGCTCTTTTTTAAAGCTCTCCATCTGTCTTATTTTGTGCAGCCCAATTTTATCAACCATCTTCCAGTCCGCCAAAAAAATAATAAGTTTCATAAACATATTAATCATTATAATTTGTATTTTTCATAACTATGCTTTCTTTGATGTGTGCACAGATCTGTTGAACGGATGCTAGCGCTGAGTAGATACTAATATTATATTCTTACGAGTTTGTTTGAATGCGCTAATCTCTGGGAATACCAGTCGGATTTGAAAAATTATTTTTGCATTTGATCGCCCAATTTTTGAGGAAGGTATTTAACCTCACATTGCGGCCCATAGGGGCCGAGCAAGGCGGATTAAACTACGGGGTACAGCTACTGTTCGATAAAAGATATCGTAACTGATATAATCTCTACTCTCTCAACTGTAGTACAGGCATTATTGCCTAGAAATATCTCGTGTACTAGTGTATTAGAGCACCCGCCCTTCCTTCGCACGGATGCAATCTACTAATGTAGCGACATGTCAAAATATCAAGATTTCAGTGCTATATCAAAGTCAAATATTAATGTATTATACACATAAACCTTCCGGAATAAATACTCTAAGTGATGGTGAAAATCGGTTCAATTTCTGTTGCGTAGCTTAGAACAGGAACGCGGTTACACAGATAGACACGAAAAGCGAATATCCTAACTATAATATTAATTATAAATGCGAAAGTAAGTTTGGTTGTACGCTTTCACACTAAAACGGCTAAAGGGATTTGGCTGAAATTTGGCCTATGGGTAGACCATGACCTGGAGAAGGACATAGGCTACTTTTCATCCTGGATCGCAGACGAAGTCGCGGGCACCAGCTAGTAATTTATAATGTTAGTTATAGGTAGAATAGATAAATATTTTTAACAACGGAACTACACATATATACACATACATACAAACATGGATTGTATTAACAAAGACATTCATTCAAAGCGATACAATAAACATTGTCTCCCTCTAAACGTCTTAAAATTTTATGCGAATTCCAATCGTAAACCGAGCTAAGTGAAGTTAAATCCATTCACTCGTGAGTTTTTACGAGGTAGAAAGCACTTAACCTAAATGAAGATTGTATGGAGACTTACATCAGGCGTCAGTAGGCCGATTAGGTACGGCGTGATGATGCCAGCGAAGGTTGATGTCGTATTTACTAGTGACGTCAGCGTGCCGGCGTAGTTCGGGGCCAAGTCCAGCGCATTCACCTGAAAAATTTAAGTTTTTTTTTATGAATGTTGTAGAGCATTTTGAAGGGTATTTGTTTCATTTTTGTCAACGTTATTTGTTTGTTTTTTAATGTAATCAATTTCAGTCTTTGTTTGACAATAAAATAATACTTTTTAAAAATCTTAAAATCATTCATTCTTTCATTCACTGACAGATAATGCATAGCCTAAACAAACCGGTCTAGAAGCATCAAATTTCGCACAAGAATTATTTATTTAAAGAGAATGAACAATAAGAAAGGATTTCGATTGATTTTGATAATGTATCCCCTAAAGGGGTTAATTAGGGGATGAACGTTTGTATGGAAGTTCGTCAATTTTGCCAATGAGAACACGAACTTGACGAGAAGTATGAATATAATATGAATGGGGTTAGCGAGCTCGAAATACTCGTATATTGCTAGCAAGCTTCACCCTCAATTGTTGTGCTAATTTCCAAAGTCAATCCATTACTATTTATCTCCTCCTCGGATTTGTTATTACAGTAGAATAAGAAAAAGATTTTCCTTCATATCTATCCGTTATAAGGATTATTGAGAAGGATACGTTAATTAATATTTACGCTCCCTAACAACAATAAGAAACCCGAGCGAGGCCCCTTTTTGTAAACAGTACTGTGTAAACAAAGTAACGTAACTTATTGCTCTTTCAGCACCAATATTTCGCCGAGAGTGTAGTTATACGGCTCTGAGAAAACCACAAAAACCTTTCTGAGGGTCTAAGCATTATTACTCCTGATAAGAAACCCTTGGGAATAAAGTAATACGAGGCTTACTGGATTAAGGAAAATTCTTGAAAAAACTTTGTCCAGACATTTTAATACTTTGTTTTTTAAGACATATCCAAGATTTTGGACTCGTCATAAATTGGAACTTGGCCCAATAAGGAGATTTTATTGTTTTGATGTAATAAGGGTTAAGTAGGGTTGTATGTTTTTTTCCATGGTTTCTTTCGCCCCACAACAGGCGATATTATAGTTGCAAAAAAAAACGAATTGAATAGCTTAAAATAAAGTAGGTTGGCAGGTTCTCCGTCTGGCCTAAAAACGAATAATTAATTCTAAAAACGTTGCCGTTACTTATAAGATGTTACAGAGGTTAGTTACCAGAAGGTATGATCTGATAAAAATGTAAACAAATGAGTTACTGAACTCATTTGTTTACATTTTACTGAAACGTACTAACCTATGGAATTGTGGATGCCAGTTTGTTGAGAGCGTTGATTTATTATTTGAATAATTAAACCCGAAATTCTAATTTTGAATCTTCTAAACATTATTTCCATTAGACAATACATTTTAGTTAATTTTATAACCTCAATTCCGGCGATGATTGTCAATTACAATTTAATTATGTTATTGAAACAATAATTGTGGGAAAAGCTAGTAAGATGTAACGTTGAAACCTTCTAAATACAGAAGAATCTGTTTCTTCTACCCTTTACTGGATGATCGCGTAATAATTTAACCTGCAGGGTTTATTTACACATTCAACAGATACTTTTGGAACAGAGTATAGTGATAGGTATAGTATAGGGTATGGTACCTTCATGCCGCTGTAAAAGCCTCCCATGAGAGCCATTGAGAGAACGAAGTACACCATTGCAGCAGTTCTGTCACACCCGGCGTAGGATGCCAGGATGATACAGATAGCAGGACCGGTGGCAGCTGTAATTTAAATGTGTTGACGGATTAGTTTTGTTAACATTTAAAATAATAATATGTACAAGTGAAAAAATAAGCAAAATAATCATAGGGCTTCAAAAAATTCGTTTGCATCGCTGTCAACAGGAATAGTGCCCAAAAGGCTAAGTTTTGTTTGTAAAAAATTATATTTGTTTTTTTAAGTCATGAAGTTCTTTGGTATGTTCTAATGAATCGAGGGGGATTTAGATTTTCACCATTTGGTTTTTATATCCTAATCAAAGTAATTTATAGCTTTAGTTTACCCTATACCTGAAAAGGGTCATTGAAGTCATTGTACACACGGCTACACATCAAGCTATACATTTCCAGTTTTAGCTGACCTCGCATTGTATAGGTTTTTCTTACAATCAGAAGTCAGCTTATACTGGTTATGTATAGCTTGATGTGTAGCCGTGCGTACCTACTCATCATTTTAAACAACTTTAACTCTGAAATCGTCAAAAAAAACTTTAATGCATTTTTTTTTAATAGGTCTTGGTACGCACGGCTATATATCAAGCTATACATTTTCAGTATAAGCTGACTTCTCATTGTACGAAAAGCCTATTCAATGCGAGGTTAGATATAACTGAAAATGTATAGCCTGATAAATGTCGTCGTGTGTACTGGTACTGGGTACTGACCAGTAAGAATAATAATTGCAAAACGTCATACCGACAGTTGTGTGAATAATTCTTCCAGTCTTGATGGTATGCCAGCCTTTCTTGATACAAATATCGCAGACCAATCCAAAGAGGAAGGACGAAACCCACATAGCGATATAAGGCAAGGCAGTGAGCGTGCCAGTGGTTGCGATGTTGAACTTCAGAACATCGTGGGAATATTTAGGAAGATCCGTTACCATTGTGTAGTAACCCCAGTCGTGGCCAACCTGGAAGTAGAAGAGCATACTTGATTACACTATGAAAAGTAAAACGAAGAAGTTGAAAAAAAAAACGGGAAGGCTAAGATTTTGGCCTATACCCTGTCCATTGGCTTAACCGTTTTTTGACTGTCCCGTTAGCTGTCTTAGAACGTACATATTCCAGATTACGTAAAAGTTAACTTTAAAATGCATAATAAAATAAATATATAAACTGCTTTATCTTATTAATTTATCTTATTTATGACTTCTCACAGACATTATAATACCGCACGTGTATCAATTAATGTATTGTGTGTTGCTGCAATCACTAGTTCCATATGTCAAAAAACGGTTTACCTAATGGACAGGGTATAGCCTCTTTATACTTTTTTTACGGTCGAATTAGGGAATTACATCTTCCATTCTTCTTATTCTCTCTTCAATTCGGGGCAATACGTGCAGTATCACATCATCGGTGTCGATTATCGGTGTAATCGTTATTGCCCAGAAAACAATAAATTGAAAAAAAGGAAACTCCCTTCCCCCATTACCCCCCCCCCCCCCTTACCCTTAAAATAATAATGATTCTTAAGGTTAACTAAATGGTCAGACTTTTTAATAAACCAGCACACCAAATGCGGAAAACACTAACACAACCCAAAAGATTTTGAAGGAAATTCATAAACCATTTCTCGACTTTGAAAAATTCATCTGCTAGACAACGTAAATAACGCAATGAATATTGTAAAATACATTGGGAGTGTGTGACTTGTGTGTTGCTTTATTTATTTTTTTCAATTAATCACATAGAACGTCATGTGAAAATCATTACTTTACTTGCGTTAAATATATACCGGTACCTATAAAAAACTCGCGGATAATGACCACTCACTACCGAGAGATAAATATCTCTTATAGTCGTTATTATTATAGTAAAAATTGTAGTGCCAATATTAATGATCTCCCAAATTCCGCAGTCGTATACACGACGATCAATAACGTCTTGGCAACGCATTGGCAGTTCAACACGCTTCGCCACATGCTCTCAAGACGCGTAATATTTCATCTAAATATTCCATCAAATTAAGACGCTCATCATTAATTCATTTGTTTTCC